>SKCR01031133.1:0-167871 GCA_019454045.1 Zanthoxylum bungeanum
CCACTGTCAAGGAAAGCCATTGTCCGAGCTTGGAGGGAGCTTAAAATCGCACCTTGTTTCTTCATTCATCAAAACCGAAATTCAATGTGAGTTTATTCCGCACCTCCTTTGATGTTTCTATTCGGTTTTTCACAAAGTCATGCATGATTTGTGATCCTTGTGACCCGATTGATTTATAACTCTTACAAATCAACCGGCACGAAAACGCATCGTGGTAAGGGCTTTAACCCCTCCCAATAGGGGATCTTTCATTCCACTTACTACCCATGCCCTCGATTGAATCATGCATACAAGAATTAAAAGCAATAATATCAAACTTAGTATGCCCGATTGAACGTATCTTGCATTCAACCGAACACACATCAACCGGCGCGTCAAAGCATCGTGGTAAAGAGCTTTAACCCCTCCCATAGGGGATCTTTCATTACACTTACTTAAGCCCATGCGCTCGATTGAATCATGCATAAATAAGCACATGCAGAATTCAAGTGACGAAAAATAAATAACCAAAGCAACACAAAAACATAAGAGGGTGTCCGTTTACTCAAGCGTACGTGGAGTTGTATCCCGAGTACAGATCACTACGTCCATTCGGATTCGGCTATAAAATTATGTCCGGGTTTCCATCCAATATACACGCGAGAGTTGACACATCTCTCATTTTATTCACAACCACAACATACAACATCTCATAATTCATGCATATTTATCTACTCAAAGGGCCACACTGCATTTCAACATGACAATCATGCAAGCAATACTCAATAAATAATACAAGTAAAAATAAAATAAAAAAAACAAAAAAACGAGTGTGAAAGATACCCTCAGGTCTAACCTTTTTGCCAACTTTCAGGCTTGCGTTTCACGACGTCGGAAGGGTACAGCTCCTCAACTTCTCCGGTTCACTGGTTTAGCATCCTAGCTCACTGTTTGTTGTTTTGCTTGCTGTTTGAACTCCATTCTGCTGCTCTGTCCGCCTCTGTTTGCTGCTCACTGTTCAGGTCACCTGTTTTGACGTTCAACGGACTGTCCGAGTTTTTTGTGTGGGTTTTTAAGCAGTCTGTGTGATTATTTTAAGGATTAAGGAATGCAGTTTTTATGTCTGTTTTGAGGATTTTAAGGGTTGTTTTAAGTGTATTTTTGCTACTATTTAGGGGTTTATTACTACTGTTTGGGCGTGTAAAACAGTGCCTCGGTGATGGGTTGTGTTTATATAGAGAAGGGCTAGGGTTTCACCTTGTCTCACAAGGAAGGGTTGATTTTGGTGTTGACAAGGAAGTCAAAAGATTGAGGGGGACAATTTTGGCTTAGATTAGGAATACAATATCTTTAATTTGTTATGATTGATTTTAATTAGGCATGACATCTTTTTAATTTAGTATGTGATTTTGTTTAGTTTGGTATATAATATATTTGATTTATCTTTATTAGGTATGATTATATTTATGTTTATTTAATTGGTAAATGGTTTAATTATTTTATTTAATTTTTAATTTTATTTCCCCATGTGTTTTATTAATTGGGATGTGTTTTATGGGCTTTGGGGGGCTAATTGGGCTGGGGTGCGAGGCTAGCAGCAAAACCAGAAATACCGACTCCGTTCGAACGCCATTCGAACGCTACAACGAACGTCCCGCAATCTGCCTGACGTTCGAACGAAGTAACGAACGCAGCACTAACGAAGACAGTGAACTTGTGAATGAATCTTGATGACGTACTTATTCTGAATTTCCCATTCCGACCTCCGTTTCCCGCAATATCCTTAGCTAAAAAGGTAGTGCCTCCAACTGAGACTCATCATCGGGTTTCACATGCGAAAATGCAATGCCTACAGTCGCCCCCACTTTGATGGGACTTGTGCAGTGTGTGGCTTTGAACAATCCTATCAAAGTTATGCAATGCATTTTCACTTACCTGGCTCGGCTGCTGCTGCCAGAGCTGAGTTGGTGCTGCAGTGGACCTCGATCCTGGGACGCATCCCAATAACTGCAACCGACACGGGGGCACCTCGACCCTGGGCACCTCGACCCAATACGCTGACAATAGGGACCTCGCCCTCGAACTGATGATGTAGTGGGCACCTCGACCCTGGGCACCTCGACCGGAACTACAAACTGACAACGGGGGCACCTCGACCCTGGCACCTCGACCCAACACCGCTGACTATAGGGACTCCCTCGAACTGATGATTAGTGGGTACCTACCCTCGACCCTGGGCACCTCGACCCTGACTACACTGACAACGGGCACTCGACCCCTGGGCACTCGACCCTGGGCACCTCGACCCAACACCGCTGACCATAGGGACCTCGCCCTCGAACTGATGATGTAGTGGTTACCTCGACCCTGGGCACCTAAACCCGGACTACAACTGACAACGGGCCTCGCCCTCAAGCTGATATGGGCCTCGCCCCAGAGCCGACATGATATGGGCCTCGCCCCCAAGCTGATATGGGCCTCGCCCCTTGGGACTCATCCCAAAAACTGAAATTTGCTGACGCTGCTTGGCTCATTTCTGCCGCTTTCTCCTTTCTTCGAACCTGCGAACACAAAACAAAAACAAACACAAAGAGAATGCAATGTTACGTGTATGCATGAATGATTTTCTTATTCCGTTGGGTTAGGTCTTCTGCTAATTCCCGTGGTGACTGCTCGGTCTTCTCTCCCTCAGGCAAAGTATTGCTTCAATCTGTCTACGTTGATCGGCTCGGTGAACTCGTTCCCCTCCAAGTCTGATAGCTTCACTGCTCCATTTCCCATTACCTTTCTGCACTATGTAAGGTCCTTCCCAGTTTGGTCTGAATTTTCCTCTCGGATCTGTCGTCGACGGCCCTCGACTCTTAAGTACCAAATCACCTTTTCTGATCTTGGTGGGACGTACTTTCTTGTTGAATGCTCGGGCTAGTCTCTTCTGATACAACTGCATGTGATACAAAGACTTAGTTCTCTTCTCATCCAATAGTGCTAACTGATCAAACCTCTGTGCGACCCACTCCATTCCGGTAATTCTGCCTCTGCTAATACCCTCATAGACTGTATTTCCACTTCTACTGGTAACACTGCTTCCATTCCATAGACCAAAGAGTAAGGTGTGGCCCATGTTGCTGTCCTTACTGATGTTCTGTACCCCCACAAGCATATGGTAGTTTCTTCTGCCCAATCTCTGCAGTTCTCTGTCATCTTGGCTAAAATCGTCTTTATGGTCTTGTTGGCTGCCTCAACTGCCCCATTTGCCTGCGGCCTGTACGGTGATGACTTGTGGTGGCCTATCCGTACCTCTGCAACATTGCCTTCGTCTCTCCTTGAAACTGAACTCTGTTTCTGTCACTACATGATGCGGCATACCATACCGACAAATGAGGTTCCGAGCTATAAACTTTGCCATCTGTTTTGCTGTAACATTGCGGAATGATTCGGCTTCCACCCACTTCGAGAAGTAATCTACTGCCACTACTATGAAGCGATGCCCATTTGATGCATTCGGTCGAATTTCCCCCAATCATATCAATTCCCCATGCTGAGAAAGGCCACGGCTCTGACAACCCGTGCAACTCTGTGTGCGGTAAGTGATTCAAATTACCATGTGCTTGACAGTCATGACAGTGCTTTACCATCTTCGCGCAGTCTGTTTCCATGGTTGACCAATAAAAACCTTGTCTCACTATCTTGCGGGACAGATTCAACCCGTTCATGTGCGGACCACATACCCCGGCGTGTATTTCTTCCATTACATGCTGAGCTTCTTCTTTCTCAAACACTTCAACTGAATACCGTTTGCTTGCCTCTTGTACAGTTCCCCTTTCAAAATCACATACTGGGAAGCTAACTTCTGAATGGCTATTCTGTCTTTTCTGCCTGCCCCTTCCGGGAGTTCACCATGTTCCAGATACCTCTGAATGTCATAATACCAAGGTTTACCGTCGTCGACCTCAACTTCCAGAATTCTTTCTATCTCATAAACAGGTCTGCTCGCTGTTGTCAGTATCAACGGTCTCATCACTAACTTTTCTGGATTTTCCCAAGTTGCTGCAAGTGTAGCCAATGCATCTGCCATCTGATTCTCTTCTCTCGTAAGTGCTGAAACTTACACTCGGGGATAACCTGTGCCAACTTTCTGAGGTGAAAAAGGTAAGGTTTCAACCGTTCTTCTTTCAATTCCCATTCTCCTCGCATCTGCTGGACCACCAACATAGAATCTCCGTAGACTTCCACACTCCCGGCCTTCAAGGCTATCAATGCTGTCAAAACCGAAAGCACATGCTTCATACTCGGCCATGTTATTAGTCACTCTGAATGTCAACCTCTTGGCAAAGGCAAAGTCTCTCCCTCGGGGGTCACTATCACGATCCCAATTCCGGCTCCCTTGTAATTCACTGCTCCGTCAAAATACATCTTCCATCTCTGAACTGTTATTGCTTGGATCTCTTCATCTGGAAATTCAAACTTATAATGATCCCCCTCAACAGGTTGCATTGCCAGAAACTCTGCTACTGCTCGCCCTTTGATCACTTTGGAGGTGAGATACTCAATGTCAAACTCTGTCAGCAATACCAACCATCTGCCCAATTTTCCCACTAGTGAAGGCACCGAATGAAGATACTTCAGAGGATTCTCCTTTGCCACTACCTGGATCTTATGACTGGAAGTAATGTCGCAACTTTTCTGGAAGCCCATACCACGGCAAGACAGATCTTCTCAACTTCTTGATACCGAGCCTCATACGGGAGCATCTTCTTACTCAGAAATAGACTGCATGTTCTACCCCTGTCTCATCAGCCTGTACCATCATTGCCCCCAGTGCTTCTGATTCTATAGCCAAATACAATATCAAAGGTCTGCCCGGTCTCGGAGGTTTCAATACAGGAGGCTTTACCAAGTACTCTCTGATTTTGTCGAAGGCTGTCTGACACTGTTCATTCCATCTCACTGGCTGATCTTTTCTCAACAGTTTGAAGATAGGCTCACATACTGATGTCAACTTGGCAATGAACCGACTGATGTACTGAATCTTCCCAAGAATGCTCTGACTTCTTTTTCTGTCTTCGGTGCAGGCATTTCTGTGATTGCCTTGATCTTCTCGGAGTCTACCTCTATTCCGCCCATTCCCACTGTATGACCAAGCAATTTCCCTGATGTCACCCCCAAACACACATTTCTTGGGATTAAGCCGCAGTTTGTATCTGTCAACTCTCTGAAGGAAACCTTTCCAGTGCTTCAATATGCCCAACTCTTGTCTCTGATTTCACACACTCATGTCATCTACATACACTCAATCTCTTTGTGCATCAAGTCGTGGAAAAGTGTAGTGGCCATCCGCTGATAAGTAGCCCCCGCATTCTTAAGCCCAAACGGCATAACCTTGTAACAATAAGTACCCCACACTCAGTAACAAATGTCTTATGTTTGTCTTCCTCAGCCATGAGAACCTGATTGTAACCTGAAAATCCATCTGCAAATGAATACATAGCAGATAAAGCCGCACTATCAACCAGAACATCTATATGCGGCAGAGGAAAATCATCTTTCGGACAAGCCTTGTTGAGATCTCTGTAGTCTACACACATTCTGACCTTCCCATCTTTCTTCGGCACCGGTACTATATTAGCCAACCACTCAGGATATTTTACTACTTCCAGGAACCCCACATCTATCTGTTTCTTAACTTCCTCTCTGACTTTCTCAGCCCATTCTGGTCTCATCCGTCGGAGTTTCTGTTTTACTGGCCTCATATTCGGATAAGTTGGTATTGTGTGCTGGGCAATGTTTCTGTCTACCCCGGGCATGTCCTCATAGGACCAAGCAAACACTTTGGCATATCTGACCAACACTTCTTCTAGTTTCTCCCTCTCTCTTCGGAGGTTACTTCACTTGCAATCAGAATTTCCTTGGGGTTCTCAAGTGTACCCAAGTTAAATGCAATAGTTCTGGCTGAACTGATGTCAAATATGCTTGATTCGTGCAGTGTAAATGGAAATGACTCAGGCAAGTAAGCAAAAGAGATGTCTTTATTATTGGATAATGCGAAGTACATTCAAACAAATCAGGAAGGTAAATGTCTTCATCATCTATAGACACTTCTTCCTCTGCAATCAGGTCTTCCTCAGGCTTTTCGTCCTCTCTCCCAGAGTCAGGCTCTCCAACTTCATCAGTTCTTCCTCCCAATTCTCTTCTTCTTTCTCCACAATTTCTTCAACTATCAGCTTCTTACCCAACATATCCTGGAAGATCTCAAACCCAGGTACCACAATCCCATTAACTTCCACAGGTTCAGGCTCCCCTTGATATCCTGAAGCTTTCACAAAACATTCCATCAGTTTCAGACCCTTTTTCTTGACCTTCGGCTTTTCTTCATCAGATCTATACCCCAAACCTTTCCGAGTAGTCTGTCCTCTGAAATCTGGCAATTTTGAACCTTCACCCGGCTCGAACTTCATTTTTTTCATGATCCTAGCCACCCTAGGATCCACCCACTCCTCAAAAGTAGCTGATACCTGAAACCTCGTGAAAGGTTGTATCTCCAAGGCAGCCACAGCATTATCTACCTCAGCTCGGATAGTAACAACTTCTCCCTCATACGGGAACTTGATCATCTGATGCAAAGTGGAAGGCACGCCCCCAGCCAAGGCCTTCCCAACAATAAGGCGAAAGTAGCCGGGATGTCCAGTACTGTGAACTCAACCTCATCTTCAATCGGTCCTACCTTACTTGACCACCTTCCCACAAAGGTTCAACTCTCCTCCTTTTTACTGTCATCATAAGCCTTAATAGTCATACTGGAGGGGTCCAAGTCTGTTGCTTTCATACCCAATCTCGCCAGAATTTTCAGCGGGCACACATTGATGGACGAACCGTCATCCACCATTACACATGAAGTTCTCTTGCCCCTCACCTCGGCCCTGATAAATAGAGGCCTATTATGATTTCTCCCCTCCGCCGGGAGTTCATCCTCAGAAAAAGATATCTGCAAAGCTTCTTTCTGAACCGACCCAACAAACATTGCAGGGTTGGCGTCTTCCGGTACCACAATCTTGCTCAAGGCCTCAACCATAGCCTGCCTATGCTCCCGAGATGCACATAACAGTTCCCAGATACTCACTTGTGCTCTAGTCTTCCTCAATTGCCTCAGCACTATATCCCCCTCAGTATTTTCTGCAGTCTCAACCACTTCTCTACCATCTGTCAAAACTTCCTTACCCTTTTCGCCATATCATTGTAAAAACGACCACTGCGCGTCATTCCCCTTACTTCTTCCTCATCACTGCTAGAGAAATCAAGCCAAAAGTTTTTCCCCTGCTCAGTCTCATCTTCACTAGTACTATCCCAGATTCCCAGGCAAAAGGCTTGAGGGTGAAAGGATTTTAGGACAAGGTCTTCTGGGAGGCCAGAATTGATCATATAGGCTGGTGGTGGTACGGCACGGTAATTGGGTAAGGGGTTTCTGTGTGTGTCAGGCTGTTCTGTTTCTGGGTCAGGTATTTTCTTGGAGTCTATCAGGTCTTGGATTTCATGGCGGAGTCGGGCGCAATTGTCAGTGTCATGGCCCTTTTGTTGGTGAAAGTGACAGTAAGGCTTAGGTTATAATGTGATGGTAGGGGATTGGGTAATGGTTTGGCTTCCAAGGGTTTTAAGAGCCCTTGCCTCTTCAGTTTCTCTAGCACCTTGGACAGGGCCTTCCCAAGTTGGAAAACTGCCGGTTCCGGATAGCGGCAATCTCAGCAGAAACGGGCTTTGTTCCCGATGTTCCCCCAATGGGCCTCCTGTTCAGACCATAGAATTTTCTATTCTCGGCCTCTTCTTCTTCAATATCCATGACAGTTTCCCTCAACTGCCGAAAGTCTGCAATCATGGAGGTCATCCTCCTCAACTTGCTGTAAATGGAGGGCTTGGTGCCCTTGATAATCATTTAATCTGGTCCTTCTCCGAGGGCCTAGTCTGCATCTTCAACAACTGACCCCTCCACGGTCCACATACTCCTTAAAACTCTCCTCCGCTTTCTGTTAACATTCTCCAGATCACGGAGTGACAGATCGATCTCTAGGTCAGTGACATACTGCTTCAGGAAAGCATCAGCCAACTCCCTCCAATCTTCCTTCACTTTCTTCTCCAAACTGTGGTACCACACCACGGGAGCTCCTCGAGCGACATTCCAAACATTTTCTGCACTTGGCGCTGAGATAAGCCAACTGAACTCATGACTGATACAAACTGTCGGAGATGCACCCTTGGATCCCCATTCCCGTTAAACTTAGCCATATCAGGCATCTTGAACTGTGCGGCAACTGTTCCTCGAAAGTCAGTGTGTCATAATCCAGCAAATCCTCATTCTTACCCCTCATCTTGCGGGTAACCGACTCAACCTGATCCCGGAGTTCTGTACTCTCCTGAGACCCAGATACTCTGCCTGCTGCATACTCTGCCATATCATCATCAAAAGCGGGGATATCATCCCCCAATCTGTTCGGAGGTTCCTCTTGTCTTACATCCCAGAACTACCCCCAGCACGAGACCCGGCTATACCAGCCACAGCAGTAGTCAAAGCTTGCAACTGTTCAGTGATCTTGGCGAGACCGTTCTCTAACTGATCCATACGGGACACCTCATTATCAGATTCACTCATACTTGTTATTTTAGTGAGTCTTGTCCTTCTCTCTCTAACCCAAACGGTATCTATGATGTCTTTTTGAGACATAGATGGTGTTAACATGATATATGTATGTATGAGGTGCATGAGATGCATGTAACATATATAACATACTAAATCAATTAAAACTCTCAAACAAATCGGCCCGTTATCATTTTAGAATCTTTCGGGCTAATTGTCATAGGAGTGAACCATCCCAGTTTAAATGGCCCAATGAGTTCACATCTCATGACAAAAGCCCGACTAAATCCAAATGGTAACGTTCCGAACACAATCACAAAGTGGCCCATCAATCACTTAGAAGCCTTTGGCCCAATCGTCATAAAATACATTCTTGTCCCAGTTTAAATGGCCCAACAAGCCCATATCCCATGACAAATGGTCCAAATGGATCCAAACGACGATGTTCCCAAACACAAGCATATAATGCAAACATAAAGTAATAATTTCTAATAATTTCTACGAATGGCCCATCAACATTTCAGAAGCTTTGGGCCCAATGGTCATAAGGTACGAACTCGCCCCAGTTTAAATGGCCCAGCAAGTCCGCATTTCTGACAATGGTCCAACTGCATCCAAATGAGGATGGTCCACTAGCACATACTCAAGGAAATAATTGTTACTTTAACCATACAAACCAGTCTATGGGTGGGTTCACAAGAGTATAGACAAAGGCTCTCATCGGCGAAGGATGGCCCACAACTAGGTCTCCCCAATCAAGGGTCCGAGCCACCAAGTGAGCGCACCCTTTTTATACACTAAGGTACGTGCCAATGAGCTATGGTGTGTGACGGACTGTCAAATGGATTTCCCGTTGTAGATTCCCCAGAGGGAAGGTGGAGCGAGGCTCACTTAATACCCAAGCCTCTTAGGCTCTTATCGCTTGTTGTCAGGAATAAACAACGAGTCCTCCAAATTAGTCCATCACAATAGGCTACGAGTAGATGGCTCTATAGGTGCCTTCACAGCTTTTCCTTCTAGAAAGGTAGTGAATGAAGGAAGACACCCAACCATTACCTAGCCTTAAAATACCTTTGATTAAACCCCCATTTTATCCACTATAGACACGGTCAATTAAAACATAAATCCAAACATTACAAGACAATATTCGGGGCCGATTCTCTATCCCCAGTAGAGTCGCCAGACTGTGGGACACAGAAATTGGATGACGCATGCTGTCCCGGGCTCGCGGCCCGGTCGGGAGTACGGAGTAGCCACGGGGGACTAAACAGGAGAATAATGGAGTCGCCACCCGGTTGTGAACCGGGAAAATGAGATTTAAGGCCGCACTCACCCCTCGCAAGGGAAGACCTCAAACCGTTGGGTTCGGAATGGTCCCTTACTCATGCCACTTGTAATGAAAGGATTTATGTAATAATTTAAAAAGGCTTAAGTAGCACTTATTTCCAAGAGTATCATGCTTCTAAATTCACATGTACAAAATAAAACTTACACATATATTTCACATCTAAGATTGCATGCTTGGAAGTACATCAAAGGAGCGACAAACATACAACTTCATTGGCATATTATATTCAAGAAAACATAAGCACACATACTAACCACACAAGCACACATGTGAGCACCTTCTCAAGTGGTACGTGGAATTGTATCACAAGTACAGACCGTACTACCATCCATTCGGAATCGGCTACGGAATTTATGTCTGGGTTTCCATCCGATATACCACAAGAATAATACTCAAATTTATCATGACATAGGTATATGAATTGTAATACATTAAACACATTGTATTAATACGTGTGGGGATAGCTACTAGGAAAACTGTGTATGAAATATGATGAAAAGGACTCAGTTCAGTGGGTGCGCGTTCGCGTTCGCGTAGCGTTTGAAAACGTGTTCGAACGATAAACAGAAGGTTCGCGTTCGTGTAGCGTTCGAGAACGCGTTCGAGCGGAACCAGACCTGATGCATGATAAGACTAAGAAAGTGCGTGTGCGTTCGCGTAGCGTTCGAGAATGCGTTCGAACGGTAAACAGAAGGTTCGCGTTCTTATAGTGTTCGAGAACGCGTCGAATGGAACCAGACCTGATGCATGATGAGACTAAGAAAGTGCGTGTGCGTTCGCGTAGCGTTTGAGAACGCGTTCGAACGGTAAACAGAAGGTTCGCATTTGTGTAGCATTCGAGAACGCGTTCGAACGGAACCAGACCTGATGCATGCAACACAAAGAATAAAGACACAATGTCAAGCTCAGTATGTTCGATTAAACGTATCTTGCATTCAACCGAATACACATCAACCGGCGCGGCAAAGCATCGTGGTAAAGGGCTTTAACCCCTCCCATAGGGGATCTTTCATTCCACTTACTAAGCCCATGCGCTCGATTGAATAATGCATACAAAGAATTAAAGCAATAATATCAACTTGGTATGCCCGATTGAACGTATCTTGCATTCAATCAACACACATCAACCGGCGCGGCAAAGCATCGTGGTAAGGGCTTTAACCCCTCCCCATAGGGGATCTTTCATTCCACTTACTAAGCCCACGCAATCGATTGAATCATGCATACAAAGAATAAAAGCAATAATATCAAACTTAGTATGCCCGATTGAACGTATCTTGCATTCAACCGAACACACATCAACCAGCACGGCAAAGCATCGTGGTAAAGGGCTTTAACCCCTCCCCATTGGGGATCTTTCATTCCACTTATTAAGCCCATGCGCTCGATTAAATAATGCATAAATAAGCGACATGCAGAATTCAAGTGACGAAAATAAATAAACCAAAGCAACACAAAAACAGAAGAGGGTGCCGTTTACTCAAGCGGTACGTGGAGTTGTATCCCGAGTACAGATCATACTACCGTCCATTCGGATTCGGCTATGAAATTTATGTCCGGGTTTCCATCCGATATTCCGCGAGAGTTGACACATCTCTCATTTTATTCCACAACCACAACATACAACATCTCATAATTCATGCATATTTATCTACTCAAGGGCCACAACATGCATTTCAACATGACAATCATGCAAGCAATACTCATATAATACAAGTAAAAATAAAATAAAAAAACAAAAAAAACGAGTGTGAAAATACCCTCAGGTCTAACCTTTTTGCCAACTTTCAGGCTTGCATTTTACGGACGTCGGAAGGGTACAGCTCCTCAACTTCTCTGGTTCACTGGTTTAGCGTCCTAGCTCACTGCTTTGCTATTTTTCTTGCTGTTCGAACTACGTTCTGCTACTTTCCGGCCTCTGTTTTGATGCTCACTGTTCAGGTCACCTGTTTTGACGTTTCAACGGACTATTCAGAGTTTTTGTGTGGGTTTTTAGTGCAATCTTGTGTGATTATTTTAAGGATTATGAATGCAGTTTTTATGTTACTGTTTTGAGGATTTTAGGGTTGTTTTAAGTGTATTTTGCTACTGTTTTAGGGGTTAATTACTGCTGTTGGGCGTGTAAAACAGTGCAGTTTTTGTGTTCACTGCAGTTCGGTTTTTGGTTGTAATTTTCGGTGATGGAGGGCTGCTGTATAGGGCTGTTTTCGGTGGCTTTAGGAAGATATAAAGGCTTGTTATTTTCGGTTATGGAGGGGTTAAGGAGGGTGATGTGTTCGGCTATGGAGTGGAGGAGATGAAAAGAATATTTTTGTTACTTATCCTTGTGATTGGCGTGTGCTAGTAGAGGTTGAATGCTCGGTGAGGGGTCGTTTATATAGAGAAGGGCTAGGGTTTCACCTTGTCTCACAAGGAAGGGAATTGATTTTTGTTTTGAACAGGAAAGTCAAAGATTGAGGGGGGACAAATTTGGCTTATAGGATTACAAAATACAATATCGTTAATTTGTTATGATTGATTTTAATTAGGCATGACATCTTTTTAATTTAGTATGTGATTTTGTTTAGTTTGGTATATAATATATTTGATTTATCTTTATTAGGTATGGTTATATTTTATGTTTATTTAATTGGTAAATGGTTTATTATTTATTTAATATTTAATTTAATTTCCCATGTGTTTTAAATGTGTTTTATTAATTGGAATGTGTTTTATGGGCTTTGGGGGGGCTAATTGGGCTGGGGTTCGAGGCTAGCAGCAAAACCAGAAATACCGACTCTGTTCGAACGCCCATTCGAATGCTACACGAACGTCCGCAATCTGCCTGACATTCGAACAAAGTAACGAACGCAGCACTAACGAAGACAGTGAACTTGTGAAATGAACTTGATGACGTACTTATTCTGAATTTCCCCTTCCGACCTCCGTTTCCCGCAATATCCTTAGCTAAAAAGGTAGTGCCTCCAACTGAGACTCATCATCGGGTTTCACATGCGAAAATGCAATGCCTACACCCACTCTCAATATAGTTCGGGAAAAAGCCCACTCTCAATACAGTTCGGAAAAAAGCCCAGGGGAAAAGCCCACTCTCAAGATAATTCGGGAATAAAACCCACACTTAGCACAGTTCGGGAATAAAGCCCACACTCAGCACAGTTCGGGAATAAAGCCCACAGGTGGTTCGGGAAAAACCCATGGTCAAAAGCACCTCGCCATCACACTTAGCACAGTTCAGGAACAAAGCTTACAGATGGTTCGGGAACAAAGCCCAGGGTCACAAGCACCTCGCCATCAATTCATACAGTTTGGGAAAAATCCCAAATGTCAAACCATCTCACACTCGGTGGTTCGGGAACAAGCTCATGGGTTAAAAGCCTCGCCATCAACTCAACTCAGTAACGACTTTGAAGAAAACAAAAACGGTGAAGACGAGCAAGCCGGGAATGAAGAACAACCTCGAGAATGAGGACAAGCAACTCCTCGAGAATGAGGACGAGTAAGCTGGGAATGGCGCTCCTGGAATGGACCATAACCTCGGGAGTGAGGACAAACAACTCCTCGAGAATGAGGACGAGCAAGTCGGGAATAGCGCTCTGAGAAAGGAGCATAACTCCGGAAATGGAGCATAACCTCGGGAATGAGGACAAGCAACTCCTCAGAAATGAGGATGAGCAAGCCGGAAATGGCACTCCGAGAATGGAGAAAACTTCGGGAATGGACCACCTAATCGGGAATGAGGACGAGCAAGCCGGGAATGGAGAATGGTTCGGGAATGAACCATCTCACATGCAATGGTTCAAGAATGAACCATCTCATCAGTAATGGTTCAGGAATGAACCCTCTCATCAGTAACAGTTCGGGAATGAACCATCTCACCAGTAACGGTTCGGGAATAAACCATCCCATAAAGTAACGGTTCAGGAATGGACCACATCTCATAAAGTAACGATTCGGGAATGGACCACCTCTCAAGTAACGGTTCGGGAATGAACCACCTCTCAAGTAATGGTTCGAGAATGGACCACCTCTCAAGTAACGGTTCAGGAATGAACCACCTCTCAAAGTAACGGTTCGGGAATGAACCACCTCAAGTCAGCTCAGTTCGGTAATGAATCCTAGAGATCGCAGCATCTTGCAGGGATGAACCTTAGGGGTCGCAGCACCTCGTCACCAAATCAATTCAGTTTGAAGCATCTAGCAAAGCAGCAGGTAATTACGACAGCCAACGAACCAGGTAAGTAAAAAAATGCATGTATAACTTTGATAGGGTTGTCACTGTCACACACTGCACAAGCCCCATCAAAGTGGGGGACTGTAGACACTGCATTTTTACATAAAGCCCAATGATGAGCCTCGTATGGAGGCACTACCCGATAAGTTGCAGAAGTCACAGGAAACGGACGTTGGAAGGGAAAATTCAAAAATTAATACATTATCAAGTTTAATTCATTTGTTTAGCCTCGGGTTCGCTTGATTGATCTCTATTTTAAATGTTAACCTCGGCCCAAAACCCCCGCAATCCATAAAAGCCCACATACCTTTACACACCCATCCAAAACCCATGCATCCCATACAACCCTTCTAGCCCACACGCCCAAGCCGAATCCAAGATAATTAAAACACATGCCAAAATCTCTACCAAATCTCCTTCCAAATTTTAAATATTTTGAATCCAATCCCCACCAAAATTACACAAATTCTTTCCCTAAATAACTTAATAAAATACATATATTTTTTTATAAGATTTATTTCCTTACTTGGCAAACCCTAGCACACCATTATAAAAACATAACAATTCTAAACCCTAAGGGCCCTCCTTCCTTGAGACTCACACTACCTCCCTCTCTCATCTCTCTTTAAACAACTCTCGGCAGTATAAAAACATAGAAAACAAAAGACAAAACCCTAATCTCTCTTATCTTTCTTCTACCTCTCTAACGCCTCTCTCATCTCTTTGGCCACTCACAAACACACAAGTCAAAAACCCTAAACTAATAACCACACACTCGACCACTCTCTCAACTGACTCGTCTCTCACCCTCTCATTGAAACCAAACAATAAAGGCAACCCCTCCCATAGACACTCATGGCAACTCAACAGTGACCAAAACCAAATCCACGTGAAGCAAAATGAAGCCATAAAACACACAAATCAACACACATAAAACAACTAAACACACTCGGCAGCCCTAACAAACTTCCTTAAACAGAAGCACACCTTCAACACATATAGACCACTCACTCACTCACACAGACCACTCACCCAAAACCAATACACAAAGAAGAACATTCTCTCGACTAATATCTCTCTCTCAATCAGTAACACAGATCTCTCATCTCTCGCAATAAACACCTCAAACAGCACCCTTCACCCTTCGCAAAAATAACACACACACGACAAACCCTAAGACCAACCAACCAGATCAAATACAAACAAACAAAACATAATACCCTACACTGACCGAAACAAACAAAAACACACACCCTTCAAGGCAGCCTCAAAACCGAGAACAAATCAACCCTCCAGTCACCAAAAAATCACACAAAACCAGTAAGCAAAACAACCCCTAAACCACTGAACAATCAGTCCAAAATAGTCCCAAGATCACTGAAAATAGTAAGCCAAAACCGTAGAAAACAGTGAAGAAAATAGACAAAACAGCAGCCCAAATAGCGGAAATATAAATCAGTGAACCAGGAAAAAACAACGGAGCATTAACCCTTCCGGCGACGTCTCGACGCACTCCTGAGAAGCGACTTAAAAGGTAAGACCTGAGGGACCCTTTCTTTAATATTTTGTTACTTAATTTTTGTGTTCATTTATTGTTTGTGTTTAGTATTCCGTTATTTACTTTCTGCCTGTTATTTCATTATTTTTTTGTTTATCGCTGATTGTTAATGCGCAAGGGCTATTTACGTTGGATTAAAGGTCCCCCCATTTGCGGGAAATGCCTGAGGGCAGCCTTTACCATGATATTTTGCCGCGCTGGATGAGGTATGCTTGGTTGGAAGTGAAATACATCCAACCGGGCATACAAGATCCCATATAGATGTCGGCCAAGGCTCTTGGTCTCATCTTTTTTCTTTTATTCTGTTATTCATTTTTTGTTATTCCTTTATTTATTTATGCATCGTTATTTAGTGCGCATGGGCTACTTACGTCGGATTAAAGGTCACCCAATTTGTGGGAAATGCCTGAAGGCAGCCTTTGCCATGATATTTTTCCACCCCGGACAAGGTATGCTTGGATGGATGTGAAATACGTCCAACCGGGCATAAAAAATCCCATATAGATGTCGACCAAGTCTCTTGGTCGCATCTCTTTTCTTTTATTCCGTTATTCATTTCCTGTTGTTCCTTTATTTTTATGCATCGTTATTTACTGCGCATGGACTACTTACATCGGATTAAAGGTCACCCAATTTGTGGGAAATGCCTGAAGGCAGCCTTTACCACGATATTTTGCCACGCCGGACGAGGTATGCTTGGTTGGATGTGAAATACGTTCAACCGGGCATACAAGATCCCATATAGATGTCGGCCAAGTCTCTTGGTCGCATCTCTTCTCCTTTTATTCTACCATTATTTTTCCCTTTTTGTTATTTATTTATTTATCGTATTCGTCATCGTGCATTTCCTTTGTGTTATTTATTTAATTATACGCCTTTTTATTGCCCTTTCTTAGTTATCGCTTCGTGTTCATTCTATTAGTTATCTATATTTATTTTGCCGCATCACTTCACATTTATTTCCATGATTGCTTGAGTGTTGCCTCTTATGGTATATCGGTTGGAAACCCAGACATAAATTCTGTAGCTGAATCCGAATGGACGGTAGTGCGGTCTGTACTTGGGATACAACTCCACGTACCGGTTTAGAAATATTCACGCACGTGTTTATGTCATTATACATTCCACCTTTGTAATCTCGTTCGAATGCGTGTCCGAACGCTACTCAAACGTATGCATTCTATTTGACCATGCATCATATCCCACCCCATTCGAACATGTTCTCGAACGCTACTTGAACGCACACACATTGGACAAACTCTTTCATCATATTTTATGCATGTTTGCCTCTTTGGTTATTTCTTTTTGTATCATGTGCTTAAATATCTCTCTTTAATATTAACGCCTTTACTGTTATTATTAATTTACATTATCGTAATTCTTTGTTTAATATACTTGTGGAATTATGCATTTGCTTTTATTTTTATTTACGTTTATGGGTGTGCAAACTTGTGTGTTATTTGAATTATCTTGCATGTGTTGCATAAGACTTGGTTAGATCATTGCGTAAACTCGTTCATTACAATTGGCATAAGTAAGGGACCATTCCGAACCAAACGGTTTGAGGTCTTCCCTTGCGAGGGGTGAGTGTGGCCTTAAATCATTTCCCAGTTTACACTAGATGGTGACTCCCTTATTCTCCAATTTAGTCCCCCCGTGGGCTACCTCGTACTCCCAACGGGCAGCGAGCCCGGACAGTGTCGCCCCATCTCTGTGTCCACACCAAACCACCTTCATTTTAGTTTTCCAGGGAAAAGTTTCAACCTTGAATTTTATAACAACACATGTTGCCTTGGTTCCAATTTTCTGTGCACTATTTTTCGATCATTCCATTTCTTGGTCTTTTCTTCGTATAATTTGGCATTCTCATAACCCTTAGGAAAAATTCCTCCAATTCATTGAGTTGGTGTAGTCATTTCTCTTCTGCTGCTTGTGGACCAAGATTTAATTTCTTCAGTACCGAATAAGCTTTATGTTCAAGTTCCACTGACAGATGGAATGGTTTCCCAAACACCATTCGATATTGGGATATACCAATGGGTGTCTTGTAAGCTGTCTGGTAGGCCTATAGTGCATCATCCAGTTTTGTAGACCAGTCCCTCCTTATTGATCCAACGGTTCCCTCAAAGATTCTTTTGATCTCCATGTTTGAAACTTCAACTTGCCCATTTGACTGTGGATGGTAGGTAGTGGCAACTTTATGAGTAACTCTGTATTTGGATAGGAGTGCTTTGAAGTATCTGTTATAGAAATGTGTGCCACCGTCACTGATAATTGCCCGAGGTGTTCTGAAGCGAGTGAAAATATTCTTTTTAAGGAATTTTATCACCACTTTTGAATCATTTGATGGGAGTACTATTCCTTTAACCCATTTGGAGACGTAGTCTACTGTAATTAATATGTACATGTTTCCGAATGATGGAACAAAGGGTCCCATCAAATCAATCCCCCATACATCAAATATCTCAACTTCCAGAATGTTTTGCAGAAGTCCTTCATTTCTCCTTGAAATATTTCCCGTTCTCTAGCACCTGTCACATTGAAGAGCAAATGAGTAAGCATATTTAAATAGAGTGGGCTAGAACAAACTTGATTGTAGGACTTTGGCTGCAGTTTTATTTCCGCTGAAGTGTCCGTCGTATGGTGATGAATGAAAATGCTGAATGACACAATTAACCTCCTCATGTGGAACACAACGTCTCAGTAATTGATCAGCATATCATTTCAACAGGTACGGTTCATCCTAGACATAGTGTTTGACTTTTTTAAAGAACTTCTTTCGTTGCTGATGAGTCCATTCCAACGACCATTTTCCCGATACTATGTAGTTTATATAGTCGGCATACCAAGGGATATCATGTTGTTTCATGGCAAACAACTGGTCATCAGGAAATGTTTCTTTTATTATCAATTAATTGCCAGTTGTTTCTCTATTCTCGAGTCTCGATAAATGATCTACCACTTGGTTTTCTGTCCATTTCCTGTCTTTGATCTCCACTTCAAATTCTTGCAGCAGAAGCACCCAACGAATCAATCTAGGTTTGGCATCTTTCTTCGTGATCAAATGTAGACCACAACTTTGGGACCCAGCAGATAAGTGAAAAATTTATCAAAAGCAAACACAACTGCGAGCAACTTCTTTTCAGTGGTTGTGTAGTTGAGTTGAGCTTAATTCGGAGTTCAGATGTAGTAGTAAATGATATGGAACATTTTGGCTTTGCGTTGTCCCAAAACTGCACCTACGGTAAAATCACTAGCATCGCACATCACCTCAGAGTCGAGTATGGTGCTAGTATGATGGGGGCAGATACCATATTTTTTTTCAAGATCTCAAAAGCTTTGTGGCATTCTTTGGTGAAGTTCAAAGGCACATCTTTCTCCAGCAGATTGCATAGAGGTTTAACAAGCTTGGAGAAGTCTTTGATAAATCTCCTGTAAAAGCCTGCATATCCGAGAAAACTCTGAATCTCTTTGACAGATGATGGTGGAGGTAGTTTTTCAATTGTCTCAATCTTTGCTTTGTCTACCTCGATTCCCTTTTGTGAGATCCGATGTCCCAGGATAATGCCTTCCTGCACCATGAAATAGAATTTCTCCCAGTTGAGTACCGGGTTGGTATATTCGTATCTTTGTAACACTTTTTCGAGATTTTGCAAGTAGTGGTCGAACGAGTCTCCAAACACAGAGAAATCATCCATGAAAACCTCCATACTTTGTTCTAGCATGTCTGAGAAGATGGCTATCATGCAACGTTGAAATGTGGCAGGAGTATTACATAGTCCAAATGGCATCCTACGGAAGGCAAAAATACCATACAGGCATGTAAAAATGGTTTTCTCCTGATCTTCTAGGGCGATGGCAATATGATTGTACCCCGAGTATCCGTCAAGAAAATAGTAGAATTCACGTCCCGCCAATCTGTCTAGCATCTAGTCAATGAATGGCAGTGGAAAATGATCATTCCTTGTTTGTTTGTTCAGTTTCTTGTAGTCCATACATTCTCCCCATCTAGTCATTATCCTTGTTGGAATCAGCTCGTTCTTTTCATTTGTGACTACAATAATTCCTCATTTCTTTGGCACACATTGTATAGGACTCACCCACGTGCTATCAGAGATAGGGTAAATGATTCCGGCATCCAACCATTTGAAAATTTCTTTCTTCATAGCCTCCTTTATGATTGGATTCAATCTTCGTTGATGCTCCACTTTGGCTTTGTATTCGTCCTTCATCAGAATTTTGCATGCAAATTGATGGACTAATGCCTCGAATGTCTACTATAGTCCAGCCAATGGCTTTCTTGTGTTTTCGTAACACTCTCAGCAACTTATCTTCCTGCTCCAACGTTATCGACGAAGAAATAATCACAAGTAAATCAGAAGAGTTTCCTAAGAATGCATATCTGAGATGGTTTGGAAGTAGTTTTAGTTCTAGCTGTGGTGGTTCTTCAATTGAAGGATTGATTCGCTCATTTTTGGGTAGTTTCAAACATTCCACCTATGGTGTAGATTTGAAGCGAAAAGGTCTGTCAAGATAGTTGATATATTCCAGAATTTCATTGGTGTGATATTTTTATATCGTACCGCAAGTGTACGGTGTCAAGTTTTAGTATAAATCAGTGAAAGAGTGTCGAACCCACATGGATTGCGTTAACTCGCATTAAGTACTACAATGGATAATCCTAAATTTATTTAGAAAACAATTAATAAAGATTTTTATAATAAATAAATATAAAAAATAATTTGATAGGAGGAACTAATACGATATAGATTCTGGATCCTGATTTCACCTAGCTGTCACCTATGTATTTGTCATGCAATTAATCTTGTTCAGTTATATTATTTATAAGTCAAGAGTCCTAAAATATTCACTCCTTCTCTCGAGTGCCGAGTGAAATATCATCAACTATAGACTTCGATATTTCTATAAAAATCCAATAGTTAACAACTCATTACGCTTTGTGATTCTATTTTAACGACTTCAAAGGACTACAGATTCTCTCGAACTCTATAAAATCCTAGGTTATATTCTCTAGATCTATTCAAAATCCCATCTCTCGAGTGATAGATTCTAAACAAATATCATCTTCAATTATGGCCAACAATCAAGAAGCATTAAACTCAAAAGAATATAAATAAATTAATAAAACTTCATAACAAAATTGACAAACAATTACAAGGTTCAAGCATAGATTACATCATTCTCCAGAATTAAGGAGTTTAGTTCATGACAAAAGATAAAAACAATGAATAACAATCCATGAATCTAATGGAAATCATTAAAGTTCTAAGAAAGAAAAAAGAAGATAAAACCCGAATTGAATCTCTTCCTCCTCGGACATCACCGCCTTAATCTCCCCTTGTTGCTCTTCAATCCTCTCCTTGGATCTCTAAAAATATTTGTTTCTGTGTTTTGTGCTCCGTATTAGCCTCCCCCTTGAGTGTTGGATGGACTGTTATATTTATAGTTGAGTCTGGGGGTCATTAGGATTATTAAAAACCCTAAAAAGTGAATCCTGGAATGCGCGTCCCGCAGCGCCGCAGCACTGGTTGAGTGGCGCCACGGCGCCAAAGTCTCGGGAAATTTGTATGGATGCGTGCAACTTGGGGAGGCGCCATGGCGCCCTTACATTGTTTAGCAAATGGCGCCATGGCGCCATTTGCATGCAACAGGCGCATTGGCGCTTGTTGCTTCCAACATAGTGGCGCCAAGGCGCCAATGCATGGAATTTGTGGCGCCTTGGCGCCCTTCTCTCGGGATCTTGGCTGGGTGTGATGAATTTCTCCTTTGTTTCTCCTGTCTTATGTCCTATGCTCCCGTATGGTCCCAAAACACGTGCAATTGTTCCCAAATCCATGTAATAATGCTCCTACAAATAAAATGAAAAATAAACTATAAATGACATTTAAATATCTCGAAATATAACAAAACAGTAAGCTAAAAATGATGTAATAAGTGAGTATAAACCACACTTATCAAACACCCCCAAACTTAAGGTTTTGCTAGTCCCGAGCAAAAGATAAAATAAAAACTAAATTCTAATAAACAATTAAAAATAACTAAATTAACTAAGCCACTTTCGTAGGGATCACGATTGCATTTAGTGTATGCAACAAGCCTTTAAACCCCTAGCCGGCCCTAGTGGACGAGTTATAGTCTCGTGAGGGCTTACAGCGACGACACCCACAAATGTCATTCACACACAATCATGCAAAAAATATAAAAAAAATAATAAAAGATAGTCCCGATAGTTGCACATAAAAATTTCCTCAAAGAAAGCTTATAAATGAAATTAGAGAACCTTCAAAGTACGTAATTGCAACTGAATCCAAAAACTTATTGTGATATTTTTATATCGTACCGCAAGTGTACGGTGTCAAGTTTTAGTATAAATCAGTGAAAGAGTGTCGAACCCACAGGGATTGCGTTAACTCGCACTAAGTACTACAATTGATAATCCTAACTTTATTTAGACGATAATTAATAAAGATGTAATTAAATAAATAAATATAAAAATAATAAAATAGGAGGAACTAATACATTTGATTCTGGATCCTGATTTCACCTAACTGTCGCCTATGTATTTGTCATGCCAATTAATCTTTGTTCAGTTATATGTTTATAAGTCAAGACTCCAGAATTATCCACTCCCTCTCTCGAGTGCCGAGTGAAAATATCATCAACTACAGACTTCGATATCTCTATAAAAATCCAATAGTTAACAACTCATTACGATTTGTGATTCTATGTTAACGACTTCAAAGGACTACAGATTCTCTCGAACTATATAAAATCCTAGGTTATATTCTCTAGATCTATTCAAAATCCCCTATCTCGAGTGATAGATTCTAAACATTCATCATCTCAAATTGTGGCCAGCAATTAAGAAGCATTAAACTCAAAAGAACATAAATAAATCAATAAAACTTCGTAACAAAATTGATAAATAAAATACAAGGTTTGAGCATAGATTACAATCGTTCTCCAAAATTAAGGAGTTTAGTTCATGACAAAAGATAAAATCAATGATACACAAACCATGAATCTAATGGAAATCATTAGAGTTCTAAGAAAGAAATAAGAATATAAAACCTGAATTGAATCTCTTCCTCTCCGGACGTCACCGCCTTAATCTCCTCTTGTCTCTCTTCAATCCACTCCTTGGATCTCTAAAAATATTTAATTCTTGTTTTGTGTAGTGTATTAGCCTCCCTTTGAGTGTTGGATGAACTATTATATTTATAGTGGAGTCTGAGAGTCTTTGGTATCATTAGGATTATTGAAAACCCTAAGAATCGAATCCTGAAGCGCGTAGGTTCTTCCCGCAGCGCCGCGGCTCCTTAAGTGGGCGCTGCGGCGCTTTAACAACTTCAATGGCGCCTTGGCGCCATTCTGTCTGGAACATGTATGGGAAATGGGCGCCAAGGCGCCATTGTGTTCTTTATTAGCGCCTAGGCGCCAATTGTTGGGCTTCAATGGGCGTTATGGCACCCATGTTGTTCTCTTCAATGGCGCCATAGCGCCTTATTCTCTGGAATTTGTATGTAACTTTGGCGCCATGGCGCCCTATGCTCCCGTGCTCGTCATGTGTTCCCGTATGGTCCCAAAACACGTGTAATTTTCCCAGGATCCATGTAATAATGTTCCTACAATTAAAATATAAAATGAACTATAAATGACATTTAAATATCTCGAAATATAACAAAACAATAAGCTAAAAATGCCCGAATAAGTGAGTATAAACCACACTTATCAAATACCCCCAAACTTAAGGTTTTGCTAGTCTCGAGCAAAAGGTAAATATAAAAAACTGAATTCAAATAAATAATTAAAAATAACTAAATTAACTAAGCCACTTTCGTAGGGATCACGATTGCATTTAGCATATGCAACAAGCCTTTAAACCCCTAGGCGGCCCTAGTGGACGAGTTATAGTCTTGTGAGGGCTTACAGCGATGACACCCACAAACGTCATTCACACACAATCATGCAAAAATATAAAAATAACAAAAGATAGTCCCGATAGTTGCACATAAAAATTTTCCTCAAAGAAAGCTTATAAATGAAATTAAAGAACCTTCAAAGTACGCAATTGCAACTCGAATCCAAATTCTTGAATAAATTATCTAAGTTTGACTCACAGTGTGTGTGTGTTTAAAGGTTCGGTCACAGCTTGACTCCTAAGTAGGTCAACTCAATGATTTCATTTAAAAATTAGAATCGATGGGTCAAACCAACCTGGATATCTCAATCATGCTCTGTAATTGATTTATTTTGTGCTCAGTATGGTATGATTTTTCTTTTCTTTTCTTGTCTCTTTTTCTTTTCTCATTTTTACACTCATTTTTTTTAACTCACCTACCCTTTAAGGTAGCATTTCTCGTCATGGTGGTCCTAATACTCGCCCATGGGTAGCTTCACGCTTATCGGTTATAGGTGGTTTATTTTCTTTCTTTAGAGACATTTTTATTTTTAGCTATACCATACTTCATAACACTAGCAAATCAAGATAGATATCTAAGCAAACGGTCATTCATCGACATGCAATTTCTTCTTCAACTAGTCAAATTGTCAACTACTAAAGTTTTACTGCTAAAAACCTGTTTTTAAGTGCTTACGAGTCTAACATAGATCAGTTATTCAAGGCATCAGATAAAAGTAAATCGGGCACTTATCATTTTCTAAATTTCACCCATAAACAAACAAAATTCGTCATAGGATTTATGCTTTACTATCAAAGGCTAAAACAAATAAATTTTTTTTTTAAACAAATAATGAACAAGTAAGCAACATGCAACATGAACACCCCCCAAACTTAAAACTTGCATTGTCCTCAATCTAAGATAAAAATTTAAAGAAAAGAGTGAGGAACAACAACACTACCGTGCATGAAGTTGATCAGGCTCTTGCTGGTTAGAATTTGGTTGCGCGGGCGTTGTGTGTCTCGTGCTACCTGCATAAATAACATGCAAATTAATAAATAGCACACAATAAAATAAATAAAAAATTAAATTTAAAAATAAAGAAAATAATGATAAAACAAATGCAAGGGTTGCCTCCCCGCTAACGCTAAGTTAACGTCTTCAGCCAGACGTAACCACCCACCAAATGGAAAAGATAGCTTGGTAGGCTGTGGTGATTTATCCATAGATGCTCCCCCAGGATATGTAGATTTTCTCTCAATTGGAAATTCTGGACTGCACATTCGACGAAATAACATGGAGTCGCCACCGGTGTGAACCGAGACAAAGATTTAAGGCCGCACTCACCCCTCACAAGGGAAGACCTCAAACCGTTGGGTTCAGAATAGTCCCTTACTTATGTCACTTGTAATGATGTGATTTGTGCAATAATATAATCAAGTCTACTCAACCTAAGTATCTAAAGATAGCCTATATCTAAGTTCGCATGCTTTAAAGTAAGTCTTTAAACGGAAAACACAATATCACACAATGAGCACATTGAACCATTAAACTACAATAAACAAATAGCGATTTAAACATAGTCATAAACTAAACAAAATATCATGCCTAAAATAATGTAATCATGCTTTGAAGATAAATAACAAACTAGGCTAAATCATGCTTTAACAACAAATAAATAACCTACGAACTACAACATGCTCAAACACAAGTTCGGATGAGACGAAATACGTGTCTCTTAAGTTGTACGTGGCGTTGTATCCCGAGTACAAACCGCACTACCGTCCATTCAGATTTGGCTACAGAATTTACGTCCGAGTTTCCATCCTATATACCACAAAGGGAACACATATTACGCTCATCCAACAATCACATCATGCCTCAAACGACTCTCATGCGATAATATTTTTAAAATAAACAAAATAAACGAAAGATAATAAATAAAAGGGTGCCCTCAGGTCTAACCTCTTTTGTCATCTCACGAAAGGGCGTTAGACGACCGTCGAATGGGAGAATGCTCTGCAACTTTTCTGGTTCACTAATCCAATGTTTCTCCTCGCTGTTTCGCTGTCTGGGCTGCTGTTTTCACTCTGTTTTGCTGCTATTTTTGTTGTATTTTCGGGGACTATTTTAAGGTAATTTGGGGATTGTTTTGGGGTGTTTGGAGGGGTATTGGGCTGCTGTTTTATGCAGTTTCAAGGCTATAAATTGGGTAGTTCGTTGTGCAGTTTTAAGGCATTTTCTAGACAGTTTTAAGGGTCTATTTGGGCGTGATTTACTGGCAGGTTTTGGGATTGTTCTGCGGCAGTTTAAGGGGGGATATGCGGCAGTTTAAGGCTTATTTCATGGAGGTTTTGCGGCAGTTTAAGGGGGAGTTTTTGGTGCGATTTTGGGCAGTGAAGGGAGGCTTGAACTGGGCGGTAAATGGGCTATTTTAAGGCAGTTTTTTGGACAGGATTTGCGGAGGTTATAAGGGGTGAATGGTTGTCAGCTTAGGCGTGAGATTGAGGCAATTAGCGTGAGGGTAGGCAGGCTTTTGTGCGTTTTGTTTAATGTGGCTAGTAGGCTGTTAGTGGAAGGGCAGGTGGCATACGCGTGAATTGTGGCGTTTAGGTGAAGGGGGGAATTAGCGTGAAAGGTTTATGGCTGAGTTAAAGGGGCTAGGAGTGAAGTAGTAGGGAGCCATGAGAGGTGGGATGATATGCGGCTTATTTTCCTTTGTGTTTTTATGGGAATCAGCCAGGGTTTAATTTGTTGGTGAAGGGTCTCTTTTATAATGGTGGGTTAGGGTTATCCTTATTTGGGTAAGAAATGGAGATTGTGTATTGATGGGGAAGATTTAATTAGTTTGTTATAAGGAAATGATTTCTTTAGTTTTGGAAGGTTATTTATGTAGTTTAGGAAAGGGATTTAATTTAATTTAGGAAGGTGATTTAATTTGTGACATATGTTTTAATTTAATTTAATTAGATTTATTTAGTTTAAGAATGTGATTTAATTTAATTTAATTTAATTTAATTTAATTTAATTTAATTGGTTTTAATTTAATTTGTGACGTGTGTTTTAAATGTTTTAATTGTGATTTAATGGGCTTGGTGTGTGGTTTAGGGATACGTGGGCATGGTTTGTGTCTAAGGGTGTGCTTTGAAACGGAGGTCCAACAAGCGAGTCCGAAGTTAATCCAACGAGTTAAATCCAACCAAGTGTCAACTCTTGACCTTTTCCATTCCAACGTCTGTTTCCCGCGGCTTTCACAATCAAAGAGGTAGTGTCTCCATACGAGACTCATCATCGGGACTTACATGCAAAAATGCAGTGCCTACAGTCGTCCCCACTTTGATGGGACTTGTGCAGTGTGTGACAATGACAATTCTTTCAAAGTATGTACAATGCATTTTCACTTACCTGGCTCGCCAGCTGTCACCTGGTTTTGCCTGTTGCTCTGAACTGAATTTGATGTTGTGCCATTCCTGGCGTGCTAAACCCCGTACCTAGGGTGTCACGGTAGTCCACAATACTTGACGATAGTCCACGATAGTCCACAACTCTTCACGATAGTCCACAGTAGTCCACGGTAGTCCACAACTCTCCACGATAGTCCACGGTAGTCCACAACTCTTCACAATAGTCCACGGTAGTCCACAACTCTTCACGATAGTCCACGGTAGTCCATAACTATTCACGATAGTCCACGGTAGTCCACATAGTCCACAATACTCCACGATAGTCCACGGTAGTCCTCGGTAGTCCACATAATCCACATAGTCCATGGTAGTCCTCGGTAGTCCACACAATCCTCATAGTCCACATAGTCCACGGTAGTCCACAACTCTGCACGATAGTCCACGTTAGTCCACAACTCTTCACGATAGTCCAAGGTAGTCCACATAGTCCACAATACTCCACGATAGTCCACGGTAGTCCTCGATTGTCCATATAATCTACATAGTCCACGGTAGTCCTCGGTAGTCCACATAATCCACATAGTACACAGTAGTCCTCGGTAGTCCACGGTAGTCCACGCAATCCTCATAGTCCACATAGTCCATGGTAGTCCTCGGTAGTCCACATAATCCATATAGTACACGGTAGTCCTCGGTAGTCCACGGTAGTCCACGCAATCCTCATAGTCCACATAGTCCACGGTAGTCCTCGGTAGTCCACATAATCCACATAGTCCACGGTAGTCCTCGGTAGTCCACATAATCCACATAGTACACGGTAGTCCTCGGTACTGCACGCAATCCTTATAGTCCACATAGTCCATGGTAGTCCACGGTAGTCCTCGTTAGTCCATATAATCTACATAGTCCACGGTAGTCCTTGGTAGTCCACATAATCCTCATAGTCCACATAGTCTACATGCCGTACCTGGCGTGCTAAACCCCGTACCTAGGGTGTCGCGGTAGTCCACAATGCCGTACCTGGCGTGCTAACCCCGTACCTAGGGTGTCGCAGTTTTCTGAATGCTAACCCCTTACCTAGGGTGTCGCATTTTTCTAAATGCTAACCCCGTACCTAAGGTGTCGTAGTTGCTTCTCCGTACCTAGAGTGCCGCAATTGTCTGAATGCTAACCCCATACCTAGGGTGTAGCAGTAGTCTGAATGCCGTACCTGGCGTGCTAACCCCGTACCTAGGTGTGGGAACACAAAAACTGGGTGACGCATGCTGTCCCGGGCTCGCGCGGCCCGGTTGAGAATACGGAGTAGCCCGCGGGGGACTAAACTGGAGAATAATGGAGTCGCCACCTAGTGTGAACCGGGAAAATGAGATTTAAGGTCGCAATTACCCCTCGCAAGGGAATACCTCAAACCGTTGGGTTCGGAATGGTCCCTTACTTATGTCACTTGTAATAAAATGATTTGTGCAATAATTCAACCAAGAAAGAACAGCAACAGGGGCCACACCTTACTCTTTGGTCTATGGAATGGAAGCAGTATTGCCAGTAGAAGTGGAAATACAGTCTATAAGGGTATTAGCAGAGGCAGAATTACCGGAACGGGAGTGGGCCGCACAGAGGTTTGATCGGTTAGCACTATTGGATGAGAAAAGAATGAAGTCTTTATATCACATGCAGTTGTATCAGAAGAGACTAGCCTGAGCATTCAACAAGAAAGTATGCCCCACTAAGATTAAAAAGGGTGATTTGGTACTTAAGCAATCAAGGCCGTCGACGACGGATCCAAAAGGAAAGTTCATACCTAACTGGGAAGGACCTTACATAGTGCATAAGGTAATGGGAAATGGGCCCACTGCATCATCAGTTGTAGTTCCGGGATGCGTCCCAGGGTCGAGGGCCCACTACATCATTTGTTCTAGGGCGAGACCCTCATTTCCAGCGGTATCGGGATACGTCCCAGGGTCGAGGTGCCACCGTTGTCGGTTGCAGTTATTGGGATCCGTCCCAGGATCGAGGTCCACTGCAACACCAACTCAGCTCGAGGCAGCTGTGGGACACAAGATCTGGGGCGACGCATGCTGTCCCGGGCTCGCGGCCCGGTCGGGAGTACGGAGTAGCCACGGGGGACTAAACCGAAGAATAATGGAGTCGCCACCCGGTGTGAACCAGGAAAATGAGATTTAAGGCCGCACTCACCCCTCGCAAGGGAAGACCTCAAACCGTTGGGTTCAGAATGGTCCCTTACTTATGTCACTTGTAATGAAAGGATTTGTGTAATAATTTAATCAGGCCTAAGTAACACTTATTTCCAAGATTATCATGCTTCTAAATCCACATGCATGAAATTAATCATCACAACATGCAACATCACATGGCAATCTCACGAACATTTCTCAATAATATGATAGGGAAAACTAAGAACAACCTAATCATGCTTGAGTACTATCTCATGAATATATTAACCAAATAACATGCTAACAGCCTAATCATGCTTGAATATCATCCTAAAACACATCGAATGGATGAATGCAGGAATACAAATAATATGATTGGCTACATAATGCAAGGGAGATCACCCAAAAGGCAATTGTCAATGAAATATGATGAGACAGACTTAGTTCAGTGTGTGCGCGTTCGTGTAGCGTTCGTAAACGCGTTCGAACGGTAAACAGAAGTTTCGCGTTCGTGTAGCGTTTGATAACGCGTTCGAACGGTACCAGACCTGATGATACAAAATGCATGCGCGTTCGAGTAGCGTTTGTAAAACGCATTCGAACGGGAAAAAGAAGGTTCGCGTTCGTATAGCGTTCGATAACGCGTTCGAACGGTTCCAGACCTGATGAAACAAAATGCATGCGCGTTCGAGTAGCGTTTGTAAGACGCGTTCGAGTAGCGTTTGTAAGACGCGTTCGAACGGGAAACAAAAGGTTCGCGTTCATATAGCGTTCGATAACGCGTTCGAACGGGAACAGACCTGATGCACAAAATATGACGCAATACATACATTAAAAACAAATAGCGAAATACGAGGCGCGGCGAAGCATCGTGGCAAAGGACTTTAACCTCTTCAATTAGAGGACCTTTCATCGCACTTACTAAGCCCATGCGCTTATCTCAATTCATATAAAAATAAAGGCAATAACCTTAGACTTCGTATACCCGATTGAACACATCTTACATTCAACCGGATATACGTTAATCGGCGCAGCAAAACATCGTGGTAAAGGATTTTAACCCCTCCAAATATGGGACCTTTAATCCGACTTACTAAGCCCATGCACTCGATCATATCATGCATACAAAGAATAAAGACAATAATATCAAACTTAGTATGCCCGATTGAACATATCTTGCATTCAACCGAACACACATCAACTGGCGCGGTAAAACATCATGTTAAAGGATTTTAACCCCTCCAAATAGGGGACCTTTAATCCGACTTACTAAACCCATGCGCTCGATTGTATCATACATACAAAAGAAACATGCAGAATTCAAATAACGAAAAAATATAAATAATCAAGCAACATAAAACAAAAGAATGTGCCATTTACTCAAGTGGTACATGGAGTTGTATCCCGAGTACAGATCATACTACCGTCCATTCGGAATCGGCTATGAAATTTATGTCCGGGTTTCCACATATATACCACAAGAGGCGACACATTTTCCATTTTATTCAAGCCACAACATGCATCCACAAACGACTCTCATGCGAATAGAATTCAATAAACAATCAAAAGACGAATATAAACTAATGAGAAAAGTGCCCTCAGGTCTAACATTTTAAATCACCTCTCGGATGTACGGTACACGATCGTTGAAAGGGTGGATGGATGCTCCGCACTCTTCTGGTTCACTAGTTCCTGCTCTCGTTCGTTGTCTTACTATTTTGAGTCGTCGTTCTCCATCTTTTTCTGCTGCTTGGCCTCCGTTTTGCTGCTGTTTCCTCACAGTTTCGCTGCTCAATTATTGGTCACTGTTTTGGCGTTTCAACGGACTATTCGAGTGTTTTTGTGGGTTTTTAGTGCAGTCTTGTGTGATTATTTTAAGGATTATAAATGCAGTTTTTATGTTACTGTTTTAAGGATTTTAGGGACTGTTTTAAGAGGATTTGGCTGCTGTTTTGGGGGTGATTTGGGCTACTGTTCAGGCGTGTTTTAGGAGGTGTAGGGGCTGCTGTTTGGGGGGGTGTATTTTCGGTGATTTTCGTGGGGGAGATGAAGAGAATTATTTGTGTTTTTCTTCTTGCTATTTCCGTGAGTGGCTAGGGCTCTTGGTGTTGTGATTTTCGTGTAAGTCTTGTGTATGAGCTAGGGGAGTGCATGTCTTGGTTAGGGGTTGTTTATATAGAGAATAGCTAGGGCTTCACCTTGTCTCACAAGGAAAATATATTTGGTACTAAAGAGAGATTTGATTTGGTGTTAGACAAGGAAAGCAAGGGATTTGATTTGGTGTTGGATAAGGAAATCAATGGATTGAGGGGGGGACAAATTTGGTTTAGATTAGGAAGTCAATATCTTTAATTTGTTATAATTGATTTTAATTAGGCATGACATCTTTTTAATTTAGTATGTGATTTTGTTTAGTTAGGAAGTTAATATATTTGATTTGTCTTTAATGTTTATTTTAATTTGGTATGTGATTTTTAGATTTGTTTTGATTTCACCATGTGTTAAATATGTGTTTTAAGTGGGCTTGGGCGTGTGGGCCAAGGCTTGGGCGAATTGGGCTTAATGTGAGGCTAGCAGTAAAACCAGAATTACCGACACCATTCGAACGCTTCCTCGAATGCGGCACGAACGCCCGCAATCTGTTTGGCGTTCGAACGTATACACGAACGCAGCACGAACAAAAATAGTGAACCTTGTTTATTATGAATTTCCACTTCCGATGTCCGTTTTCCGTGACCTCCGTGACTTAAAAGGTAGTGTCTCCAAATGAGACTCATCATAGGGACTTATATGAAAAAATGCAGTGCCTACAGGCGCCCCCACTTTGATGGGACTTGTGTAATGTGTAACAATGACAATCCTATCAAAGTTATGCAATGCATTTTCACTTACCTGGCTGCCAGCCGCCGCATGACTTGCCTACTGCTTCGAACTGAGTTGATCTGGTGGTCCATTTTAGAACTGTGATCCATTTTTGGAGCGCCATTTTGGGCATCTGATGTATGTGGCCCATTTTTGTAGCGCCATTTTCTGCATCTGTTGTGTGTGCTCCATTTTAGAGCGCCATTTTCGGCGTTTGCTGCGTGTGCTCCATTTTGGAACGCCATTTTCGGCATCTGTAATGTGTGCTCCATTTTGGAGCGCCATTTTCGGCATCTGTTTGTGTGTGCTCTATTTTGGAGCGCCATTTCCGGCATTTGCTGTGTGTGCTCCATTTTGGAACGCCATTTTCGACCTTTGCTGTGTGTGTTCCATTTTGGAACGCCATTTTCGGCATCTGTTGTGGGTGCTCCATTTTGGAGTGCCATTTTCGGCGACTACTATGTGTGCTCCATTTTAGGGCGCCATTTTCGGCATCTGTTGTGGTAGCGGTCCATTTCCGAACCGTGCTGTGCGAGAATGTGGCTAATTTTTGAACTGTTATTTGATGAGATGGTCTTTGCCGCTACAAACCTGCGAACACAAAACAAACATTGCATGTATGTGATATGTATGCATGTATGCATGGATATGTATCCTATTCCGATGGGTTAGGCCTTCATTGGTCCATTTCTGAACCGTGCTCCATTTTTGGAGTGCCATTTTCGGCGAGATGTGAAAGTAGTCCATTTTCGAACCATGCTCCATTTTCGGAGTGCCATTTTCGGTGAGATGTGATAGTAGTCCATTTTCGAACCATACTCCACTTTCAGAGTGCCATACTCCGCCAAACTGATGCTGATGTGGGCTAGCCCCTGGGACTCGTCCCTAAACTAAAATTGATGTGGGCCGCAGCCCCTAAACTGATGCTGATACTGATGTGGGCCTCGCCCCCAAGCTGATATTGATGTGGGCCTCGGCCCCAAACTGATGCTGATGTGCGCCTCGCCCCAAGCTGATACTGATGTGGGCCTCGGCCCTAAACTGATGCTGATACTGATGTGGGCCTCGGCCCTGGGGTGATATTGATGTGGGCATCGGCCCTAACTGATACTGATATGGGCCTCAGCCCTAGACTGATACTGATGTGGGCCTTAGCCCCAGAGTGATACTGATGTGGGCCTCAGCCCTAGAATGATACTAATGTGGGCCTCGGCCCTGGGCTGATATTGATGTGGGCCTCGAACCTAAACTAATGCTGATGTGGGCCTCGCCCCAAGCTGATACTGATATAGGCCTCGGCCCTAACTGATACTGATATGGGCCTCAGCCCCAGACTGGTACTGATGTGGGCCTCTGCCCCAGACTGATACTGATGTGGGCCTCGGCCCTCGGCTGATATTGATGTGGGCCTCGTCCCAAGCTGATACTGATGTGGTCCTCGGCCCTGGGACTCATCCCCAAACTGTAACTGATACGGGCCTCGGCCCTAGACTGATACTGATGTGGGCCTTAGCCCCAGACTGATACTGATGTGGGCCTCAGCCCCAGAATGATATTGATGTGGGCCTCGGCCCTGGGCTTATATTGATGTGGGCCTCGGACCTAAACTGATGCTGATGTGGGCCTCACCCCAAGCTGATACGAATGTGGCCTCGGCCCTGACTGATACTGATATGGGCCTCAGCCCTAACTGATACTGATGTGGGCCTCAGCCCCAGACTGATACTGATGTGGGCCTCAGCCCCAGACTGATACTGATGTGGGCCTCAGCCCCAGACTGATACTGATGTGGGCCTCGGCCCTGGGCTGATATTGATGTGGGCTTCGCCCCAAGCTGATACTGATGTGGTCATCGGCCCTGGGACTCATCCCCAAACTGTAACTGATGTGGGCCTCGGCCCTGGGACAATCCCCAAAACTGAAACTAAAGTGGGCCTTGGCCCTAAGCTGATACTGATGTGGGCCTCGGCCCTGGGACTCATCCCCAAACTGATGCTGATGTGGGCCTAAGCCCCTAAAGTAATGCTGATGATGTGGGCCTCGCCCCCAAGCTGATACTGATTCATTTCTGAAACTGACTGTACTGTTGTTGCTTCCGAAGATTCCCCGTGTTCTAAACATCACTGAATTTCATAGTACCAGGGTTGAATGCTTTTCTCAAATATACTCATGTTGCAGGTTGGAGGGAGAGACTCAGGCATGTAAATGAAATGAACGTCTTTATTATCATTTAAGAAATGGTTCGAACAGGTAGACCAAATCAATGTCTATATTAAAAATGCAGGATCAAATAAACTAGGAGGAACAACTTCATCATTCACAGCATTGCCTTCTTCCTCGACCTATGGTTCTTCACTATCATCCCCTATCTCCATGTAAGAAGCTTGGTGGTTAAGGGTTTGGAGGACAAAAGTTTCTAGCAATCCAGAGTTGATCATGTAGGTGGGTGGTGAAACGGAGTGGTAATTTGGTAGGGGGTTCCAATATGTGTTGGGTTGTTCTTTCTCTGGGTCAGGTATTTTGTGAGCATTGATGAGGTTTTGGATTTCATGCCTAAGGCGGGTGCAGTTGTCAGCTTCGTGGCCTCTCCTTTGATGGAAGTGACAATACAAGCTTAGGTCAAGGTTGGGTGGTATAGGATCTGGAAGTGGTTTAGGCTCTAAGGGTTTTAGGAGTCTTGTCCCTTCAACTTCTCAAACACCTTAGATAACGGCTTCCCCAGGTTAGAGAAATACCGGTTCTTGATGGAAGAAACCTCGGCAGTTTCGGTTTTAGTCTCAGAATGCCCCCAAAAGTTCTTCTATTCTGGCCATAAAACTTTCTGTTTTCAGCCTCCTCTTCCTCAATATCCATGACAGTTTCCCTCAACTGTCAAAAATCAGAAATCATCGAAGTCATCCTCCTCAGCTTACCATAAATAGAGGGCTTGGTGCCCTTGATAATCATCTTAATTTGGTCTTTCTCTGAAGGTCGAGTCTGCATTTTCAACAACTGACCCCTCCACCGGTCCACATACTCTCCTCCGATTTCTGCTTAACATTCTCCAGATCACGGAGTGACAGATCAATCTCTAGGTCAGTGACATACTACTTCAGGAAAGCATCAGCCAACTCCCTCCAATCTTCCTTCACTTTCTTCTCCAAACTGTGGTACCACACCACGGGAGCTCCCTCGAGCGACATTCCAAACATTTTCTGCACTTGGCGCAGAGATAAGCCAACTGAACTAATGACTGATGCAAACTGTCAGAGATGCACCCTTGGATCCCCATTCCCGTTAAACTTAGCCATATCAGGCATCTTGAACTGTGCCGGCAACTGTTTCTCGAAAGTCAGTGTGTCATAATCCAGCAAATCCTCATTTTTACCCCTCATCTTGCGGGTAACTGACTCAACCTGATCCCGAAATTTTTGTAACTCTACCTGAGACCCAGATACTCTGCCTGCTGCATACTCTGCCATATCATCATCAAAAGTGGGGATATCATCCCCCAATCCATTCGGAGGCTCCTCACGCCTCACATTCTCAGAAATTCCCCCAGCACGGGGCACAGCCATACCAGCCACAGCAGTAGTCAAAGCTTGCAACTGTTCACTGACCTTGGCGAGACTGTTCTCTAACTGATCCATACGGGATACCTCATTACCAGATTCACTCATGACTGTTACTGTTCTTTTAATGAGCCTTGTCCCTTCTCTAACCCAAACAGTATCTATGATGTCTTTTTAAGACATATATGGTGTTAACATGATATATGTATGTATGAGGTGCATGAGATGCATGTAACATATATAACATACTAAATCAACTAAAAATTTCAAACAAATCGGCCCGTTATCATTTTAGAAGCTTCTGGGCTAACTGTCATAGGAGTGAACTCGTTCTAGTTTAAATGGCCCAACAAGTTCACATCTCATGGCAAGGAGCCCAACTAAATCCAAATGGTAATGTTCCGAACACAAGCACAAAGTGGCCCATGAACACTTAGAAGCTTTTGGCCCAATCGTCATAAAATACGTTCTTGTCCCAGTTTAAATGGCCCAACAAGCCCATATCCCATGACAAATGGTCCAAATGGATCCAAACGACGATGTTCCCAAACACAAGCATAAAGGATAATGCAAACATAAAGTAATAATTTCTACGGCATGGCCCATCAACATTTCAGAAGCTTTGGGCCCAATGGTCATAAGGTACGAACTCGCCCCAGTTTAAATGGCCCAGCAAGTCCGCATTTCTGACAATGGTCCAACTACATCCAAATGAGGATGGTCCACAAGCACATACTCAAGGAAATAATTGTTACTTTAACCATACAACCTCGGTCTATGGGTGGGTTCACAAGAGTGTAGACAAAGGCTCTCACCGGCGAAGGATGGCCCACAACTAGGTCTCCCCAATCAAGGGTTCGAGCGACCAAGTGAGCGCACCCTTTTTTATACACTAAGGTACGTGCCAATGAGCTATGGTGTGTGACTGACTGTCAAATGGATTTCCCGTTGTAGATTCTCCAGATGGAGGGTGGAGCGAGGCTCTCTTAAGTACCCTAGCCTCTTAGGCTCTTATCGGTTGGTGACAGGAATAAACAACGAGTCCTCCAAATTAGTCTATGACAATAAGCTATGAGTAGATGGCTATATAGGTGCCTTCACAGCTTTTCCTTCTAGGAAGGTAGTGAATGAAGGAAGACACCAAACCATTACCTAGCCTCAAAATGCCCTTGATTAAACCCCCATTTTATCCACTATAGACACGGTCAATTAGAACATAAATTCAAACATTACAAGATAATATTTAGGGGCCGATTCTCTATCCCCAGTGGAGTTGCCAGACTGTAGGACATAGGATCTGGGGCGACGCATGCTGTGCCGGGCTCACGGCCCGGTCGGGAGAACGGAGTAGCCACGAGGGACTAAACCGGAGAATAATAGAGTCGCCACCCGGTGTGAATCGGGAAAATGAGATTTAAGGCTGCACTCACCCCTCGCAATGGAAGACCTCAAACCGTTGGGTTCGGAATGGTCCCTTACTTATATCACTTGTAATGAAATGATTTGTGTAATAATTTAATCAGGCCTAAGTAACACTTATTTCCAAGAGTATCATGCTTCTAAATCCACATGCATGAAATTAGTCATCACAACATGCAACATCACATGGCAATCTCATGAACATTTCTCAATCATATGATAGGGAAAACTAAGAACAACCTAATCATGCTTGAGTACTATCTCATGAATATATTAACCAAATAACATGCTAACAGCCTAATCATGCTTGAATATCATCCCTAGAACACATCGAATGGATGAATGCAGGAATACAAATAATATGATTGGCTACATAATGCAAGGGAGATCTCCCAAAAGGCAATTGTGCATGAAATATGATGAGACAGACTTAGTTCAGTGTGTGCGCATTCATGTAGCGTTCGTAAACGCGTTCGAACGGTAAACAGAAGGTTCGCGTTCGTGTAGCGTTCGATAACGCGTTCGAACGGTTCCAGACCTGATGAAACAAAATGCATGCGCGTTCGAGTAGCGTTTGTAAGACACATTCGAACAGGAAACAGAAGGTTCATGTTCGTATAGCGTTCGATAACGCGTTCGAACGGAACAGACCTGATGCACAAAATGTGACGCAATACATACATTAAAAGCAAATAGCGAAATACGAGGCGCGGCGAAGCATCGTGGCAAAGGATTTTAACCTCTTCAATTAGAGGACCTTTCATCGCACTTACTAAGCCCATGCGCTTATCTCAATGCATATAAAAATAAAGACAATAACCATAGACTTCGTATACCCGATTGAACACATCTTACATTCAACCGAATATACGTTAATCGGCGCGAAAAAGTATCGTGGTAAAGGATTTTAACCCCTCCAAATAGGGGACCTTTAATCCGACTTACTAAGCCCATGCACTCGATCGTATCATGCATACAAAGAATAAAGAAAATAATATCAAACTTAGTATGCCCGATTGAACATATCTTGCATTCAACCGAACACATATCAATCGGCGCGGCAAAGCATCGTGGCAAAGGATTTTAACCCCTCCAAATATGGGATATTTAATCCGACTTACTAAGCCCTTGTGCTCGATTGTATCATACATACAAAAGTAACATGCAGAATTCAAATAACGAAAAAAATAAATAAATCAAAGCAACATAAAACAAAAGAATGTGCCGTTTACTCAAGTGGTACGTGGAGTTGTATCCCGAGTACAGATCATACTACCGTCCATTCGGAATCGGCTATGAAATTTATGTCAGGGTTTCCATCCTATATACCACAAGAGGCGACACATATTCCATTTTATTCAAGCCACAACATGCATCCACAAACGACTCTCATGCGAATAGAATTCAATAAACAATCAAAAGACGAATATAAACTAATGAGAAAATTGCCCTCAGGTCTAACCTTTTAAATCACCTCTCGGATGTACGGTACACGATCGTCGGAAGGGTGGATGCTCCGCAACTCTTCCGGTTCACTGGTTCACTGCTCTCGTTCGTTGTCTTACTGTTTTGAGTCGTCGTTCTCCATCTTTTGCTGCTGTTTCCTCGCGGTTTCGCTGCTCAATTATTGGTCACTGTTTTGGCGTTTCAACGGACTGTTCGAGTGTTTTTTGTGGGTTTTTAGTGCAGTCTTGTGTGATTATTTTAAGGATTATAAATGCAGTTTTTATGTTACAGTTTTGAGGATTTTAGGGACTGTTTTAAGAGGATTTGGCTGCTGTTTTGGGGGTGATTTGGGCTACTGTTCAGGCGTGTTTTATGAGGTGTAGGGGCTGCTGTTTTCGGTGGAAAGGGGATACTATTTGGGGGTGTATTTTCGGTGATGTGTGGAGGTTTAGGGGCTGCTATTTTCGGTGGTGGAGTGAGGGAGATGAAGAGAATTATTTGTGTTTTTCTTCTTGCTATTGCCTTGAGTGGCTAGGGCTCTTGGTGTTGTGATTTTCGTGTAAGTCTTGTGTATGAGCTAGGGGAGTGCATGTCTTGGTTAGGGGTTGTTTATATAGAGAATGGCTAGGGCTTCACCTTGTCTCACAAGGAAAAGATATTTGGTACTAAAGAGAGATATGATTTGGTGTTAGACAAGGAAAACAAGGATTTGATTTGGTGTTGGATAAGGAAATCAATGGATTGAGGGGGGACAAATTTGGTTTAGATTAGGAAGTCAATATCTTTAATTTGTTATAATTGATTTTAATTAGGCATGACATCTTTTTAATTTAGTATGTGATTTTGTTTAGTTAGGAAGTTAATATATTTGATTTGTCTTTAATGTTTATTTTAATTTGGTATGTGATTTTTAGATTTGTTTTGATTTCACCATGTGTTAAATATGTGTTTTAAGTGGGCTTGGGCGTGTGGGCCAAGGCTTGGGTGAATTGGGCTTAATGTGAGGCTAGCAGCAAAACCAGAATTACCGACACCGTTCGAACGCTTCCTCGAACGCGGCACGAACGCCCGCAATCTGTTTGGCGTTCGAACGTATACACGAACGCAGCACGAACGAAAACAGTGAACCTTGTTTATTCTGAATTTCCCCTTCCAATGTCCGTTTTCCGTGACCTCCGTGACTTAAAAGGTAGTGTCTCCAAATGAGACTCATCATTGGGACTTATATGCAAAAATGCAGTGCCTACAGCAGCAGACGAGCCAGGTAAGTGAAAATGCATTGAATAACTTTGATAGGATTGTTTAAAGTCACACACTGCACAAGTCCCATCAAAGTGGGGGCGACTGTAGGCATTGCATTTTTGCATGTGAAACCCGATGATGAGTCTCAGTTGGAGGCACTACCTTTTTTAAGTTAAGGATATTGCGGGAAACGGACGTCGGAAGGTGAAATTCGGAATAAGTATGTCATCAGGTTCATTTCACAAGTTCACTATTTTTGTTCGTGCTACATTCGTTACCACGTTCGAACGTCAGACCGATTGCGGGCGTTCGTGCAGCGTTCTAAGAGGCGTTCGAACGGTGTCGGTATTTCTGGTTTTGCTGCTAGGCCCACACGCCCAAGGCCCTTAAATTACACCCAAATTATATCAAATATTAATTAAATTAAACATTGAATTAAATAAAATAATTAAAACATTTACCAATTAAATAAAACATAAAATATAATCATACCTAATTAGATAAATCAAATATATTAACTTCCTAACTAAGCAAAATCATATACTAAATTAAAAAGATGTCATGCCTAATTAAATCACTCATAACCAATTTAAAGATATTGACTTCCTAATCTAAACCAAATTTGTCCCCCTCAATCTTTGACTTTCTTTGCTCAACACAAAATCAAATCCCTTCCTTGTGAGACAAGGAGTAGCCCTAGACATTCTCTATGTAAACAACCCATCACCAAGACATGACTCCCCTAGCTCATACACATAATTCTCACGCAAGTCACAACACAAAAAGCCCTAGCCACTCACGACAATAGCAACAAGAAGAACACAAACAATTCTCTTCATCTCCTCCACACATCACCAAAAATCTCCCCCATACAGCAGCCCTCCATCACCGAAAATATACCCCCAAACAGCAGCCCAAACACGCTTCAAAGAGCCGCTAAAGTACCCCCAAACAGCAGCCCATTTCCCCCGAAAACAGCAGCAAAATCCTCTTAAAACAGTCCCTAAAATCCTTAAAACAGTAACATAAAAACTACATTTATAATCCTTAAAATAATCACACAAAACTGAACTTAAAACCCATAAAAAAACACTCGAAACAGTCCGTTGAAACGTCAAAACAGTGACCTGAACAGTGAGCAGAAAATACAGAGGAAACAGCAGTAAAACGGAGGCCAAACAGTAAGCAAAGCAGCAAAACAGTGAGCCAAGACGCTAAACCAGTGAACCGGAGAAATAGAGGAGCTTTACCCTTCCGATCTCCGCGAAACGCAAGTCCGAAAGTCGGCAAAAAAAGGTTAGATCTGAGGGTATTTTCCACATTCGTTTTCTGTTTTATTTTTATTATTCATTGAGTATTGTTAGCATGATTGTTATGTCAAAATGCATGTTGTGGCCCATGAGTAGATAAATATGCATGTATCATGAAATATTCTATGTTGTGGACTTAGAATAAAATAAAAGATGTGTCAACTCTCACGGTATATCGGATGGAAACCCAGACATAAATTTCATAGCCGATTCCGAATGGACGGTAGTATGATCTGTACTCGGGATACAACTCCACGTACCGCTTGAGTAAACGACACCTTCTTTGTTTGATGTTGCTTTGATTTATTTATTTTTCGTCATTTGAATTCCGCATGTTACTTGTTTATGCATGACGTAATCGAGTGCATGGGCTTAGTAAGTCGGAATAAAATTCCCCTATTTGGAGAGGTTAAAATCCTTTACCACGATGTTTTGCCGCGCCGGTTGATGTGTGTTCGATTGGATGAAAGATATGTTCAATCGGGCATACTAAGTTTGATGTCATTGTCTTTATTTTTGTATGCATGACGCAATCGAGTGCATGGGCTTAGTAAGTCAGATTAACGGTCCCCTATTTGGAGGGGTTAAAATCCTTTACAACGATGGTTTGCCGTGCCGGTTGACGTGTGTTCGATTGGATGTAAGATATGTTCAATCGGGCATACTAAGTTTGATGTCATTGTCTTTATTTTTGTATGCATGACGCGATCGAGCGCATGGACTTAGTAAGTCGGATTAAAGGTCCCCTATTTGGAGGGGTTAAAATCCTTTACCACGATGATTTGCCGCGCCGGTTGGTGTATATTCGATTGGATGTGAGATGAGTTCAATCAGATACGTGAGGTCCCATATTATGGATTTGTTTGTCTTTGAATATGTTGCATGGATCAGGTCTGGTTTCGTTCGAACGCGTTCTCGAACGCCACACGAACGTGAACCTTCTGTTTACCGTTTGAACGCATCCTCAAACGCTACGCGAACGCGCACGCATTTTCTTAGTGTTTCATGCATCAGGTCTGGTTCCGTTCGAACGCGTTCCGGAACGCCACACGAACGTGAACCTTCTGTTTACCGTTCGAACGCGTTATCAAATGCTATGCGAACGCGCACGCATCTTCTTAGTGTTTCATGCATCAGGTCTGGCTCCGTTCGAACGCGTTCTCGAACGCTATACGAACGTGAACCTACTATTTACCATTCAAACACGTTCTCGAACGCGCACCTCCTGAGCTTAGTTATTTTCATCAGATTTCGTACATAATTGTCCCTAGTAGCTATTCCTTCGTATGATGAACCTCATTGTTTCTATGCATTATGCAAGAGTGTGTAGGTGTCGTTCGTCTGTATTCCCCACATGTTTGAGTATAATGTGTTTATTAACTTGTATGCTTGACGTATGTTAATCTTTATGTATGCAAATTGAGACATAGATTACATGCAAATAGGCTGTATGCAAATTCAGATATGTGTTACATGTAAATTTAGATGAACTTGTTGATGTATGCATGAGAACTTAGAAGCATGATACTCTTGGAAATAAGTGTTACTTAAGCTTGATTAAATTATTGTACAAATCCTTTCATTACAAGTGACATAAGTAAGGGACCATTCTGAACCCAACGGTTTGAGGTCTTCCCTTGCGAGGGGTGAGTGCGGCCTTAAATCTCATTTTCCCGGTTCACACCGGGTGGCGACTCCATTATTTCTCCGGTTTAGTCCCCCGTGGCTACTCCGTACTCCCAACTAGGCCGCGAGCCTAGAACAGCATGCGTCGCCCAGTTTCTGTGTTCCCACATCATCTTTATATAATGAAACACTTTAGTGTTCTAGAATATAAAGGTTCACCCGCAGCGGGTTAAACACTGACATAGAGATAATGTTTCTAGTCAAACTAGTTACATTATAACAGTTTCCTAACTTACGTACATACCCAAAGGGTAGTTCCTAAACTTAGGTATCTACGGTTAAAACAGCGACTTTTGTCCCATTTTCAATTCGCAGAGTAATCTCGTCCGAAGTCAGTATCCTGCTCATAGCAGATTCTGAACATCAGTACATATTTATGTATCACACTAAGTATCTAAAATCTAATTTTAATACTAGCTGTGAACATAATTATGACAATCATTTTTGAAGTCAGAGCCTTGCTCGTCTTCAATTCCTTCTTGGGATATGTCATTTATCTTCCTAGAAGATTATAATGATTTTGCCTTTGCCCTTTTTCATATTCCAGAAGCCTTTGGCCAAGCCTCGGGTTTCTAGAATATCAAAGTAAGGTGCACCTTGCGCTACTTGCATTATTGCAAACTTTGACTTTATCTCCTCGAGATTAGTCATTAATTCTCCAAGAATTATTTATTGCAATTTAGTATTTCAAAGATCTAAAATAGATCCACGAAAATCCTTCAATTTCATTATCATACTTTAAGGATCTAATCTTTAGTTCTGTTTCAGAAATTAAGGAGTCTACTTGACAAGTATAATGGATTAAGCACTAAAGTTATCATTACATGAATATTCCAAATATCATGTTCCACTTATTTGCTTAACTCTAGGCTTAAGCTTAATATATTATTTTATCAAATAAAATAACTTATTATTTTCCAGGACCATCCTGAAATTTTATTCCCAATTTGAAAATAAACCATTTAAATACATTTTCCCCATGATTATGTTTTAAATGCCAATCTTTCAATATTATCTTGATTTTAATAGTCCAACTATTTAATCAACGATTTGTGGTACTTTGTATTATATTTATTATTATAGTCCAACTATACAATCAAATATAATTTAAATCAATTAACCTCAATTAATTTGATTACTATAATCTAATTATAAAATCAACTGTAAATTGAAATTATTAATTAATATATTGATTACTATAATCCAATTATATAATCAACTATAATACAGTCCAACTGTTTATTAAAACAACAATTAAATATTATTCCAACTAACATTTAATTTAACGACGAAATAATTTGTGATTGAGCGCGTATGGCGAGTAATTGAACGAGTATTGCAAATTCAATTCTTGCCTCCCACTATTTTTCGGCGAGCCTCTAACCCTCTGTCGAGAGTACTCAGGAAACCGTGTTCCTAGTGGGCTAGGATCCCGTTAAATATCACACAATCTTGACTTTGGCCAACAAATTGTATGATAATTAACAAGGTAGATCTCTAAGATCAATTGGATCCAATCCAATTCCTAGATCCGGTAGGGGACGTCCAAGTCCGAAACATATATCTTATATATGCCAATACATCCAATGTATTACCTAACCTTTTCCTCTGAATCAACTAAGCTTTGTCTTTGGCACAACAAACTAGTATCCCAGTCAAGCGCGACCCATTGACCATGGAAAGCTTCGTAATCAATGTCGATGGACAAGAAGTGGTCTTGACTTGGCCAACAAACCACAACTTGGACAAGACACCGATATGGAACAAAGCCTCGTGATTCAAACACATCTTCGACAGACAAAGGCCTTGACTTTGGCCAACAAACCAATGCCGTCTCGGATCTGAGTGAGAATCACTCAATGGAAGGAAAGACGCTTAATATTATTTGAGGGTTTTTTCGCGTGCAAATTGGCAACCAATTTATTATCTTTGTTAAGGTCTATTCATCATACACCCTTAAACATGCATTCTAAACACATAATAAAGCGCATATGATAAAAATAAAATGATATACGGATGGATACTTTACATTGATCCTAGATCAAATCTCTCTTTCTCTCTCCAGCTAGCACAACTATTTCTTCTACCTGTTACACTACACTTCTAAAGAAAAACCTCATTGACATTGAGGGGAATAGGTGAGAAGAGAATACAAAAGAGTATGGAGGTGATAAGGCTGGACACGCAGGTCCAATTAATAAATCAAATTTATTAAAATTTCCAAAATTGTCCCACCCGACTAATATCCATCCGATATACATTATTCATGCATCGCAACCATGTATTCACACAAGTATGTTATCAATCAATCAAATCCAATTAATTAATCTGATAATTAGTGATCATCCAATGTTCAAACAACGATTTGATTTTGCTCGAGTCAAACTCGTTTTGCGAATAAGTACTTAAAGTACGAATTCTTGAATTAAATTAAACTACGTAATTAAATCAAATTTAATATGCATTTAATACTAATTCACTATTTAATTCCAAATTAAATATTACACTTTTATTAACGAACCTTTACGACTTAAATTCCAAATTCAATCGTAACGGGTCTCAAAGCCCGATTAACATCCAATGTTTATTTAATTAAAGTCCAATGGGCTTTTAATTAATTTCTTTAAGGCATGGAATTTTGGTCAACTCGGGTCAAACCCAATAACCAAAATCCAATCCGGGATTTACCCCATAAGCCCATAAATCAATTTTGGCCCATTAGGCCCAATTAAATAATTTAGGTCCATTAAGTCATAATTGGACTTTATGGATGCGGTTTTGGGCCCAATTGGATCCAACCAAATGGTCTAAACCTAACTTGGTACAACCAAGCCAAAAGCCCAATTACAACCTTTAAGGCCCCATTTCCAAAATAAGCCCAAATTAATTAACTTATAAAAATCCAAATTCCATAATTAATTAACCTAAGTGTAATAACAATTAATCAGCCATTTAACATTTCTAAAACATCAATCAGCCTAATTAATCATGTACTTATCAACAAATAGTGTCCAACACAATTTAATCAAAATCAAACCCATTTCCATGCTTCTTTATTCTTGCCAACATAGGGTTTTCAATCCGATTCGGTTTCAATCCAATTGAATCCACAATCATCATTTCCCAAATCAATTCAACTCATCCAATGAATCAAAATCAAAAAACACAATGAATTTCAAAAATCATCAAGTTTCGGCCCAAGCCTCCAATTTGGGGAAAATTGTTCGAAATCAAAATTCAATCCAATTAAACCTCAAATTAACATTACCCACTTGTTTTAAGTCATCCAATTATCAAAAAAACAAAAAATCACCAAGATATTAGGGTTCACAATTTTCGGCCATGCCCAAAAATTTATGGGAAAATGGATCCAATCCAATTTCATGAAATTGATCATGAACAACTTCAATTAATCAACATACAAGCATACTTAATCAATCAATTTAACCCAATCGTGCTTCAATTGATTTTACCCAATTTCAAACCCTAACTTTTTCATGCTTGGTCAAAGCTCAAGATACCATTGTTGGTTTCTAGATTAGGTCCCAAGATTCATCAAATCAAGATGAAAACGCATGAATACACATCAAATGAGGTGCGGAATATACTCACATTGACAGGATCTTGCGATGCGAAGAAGACAAGCCTTCAAACTCTTCCTTGAAGCTCGGCAGTAGCTTGTTGAGGCAGTGGGCTACTCGGTTTTGACTGGTTTTGCTCCTCCATCATTCGGCCATTGAAGACCTCCATTGAAGCTCCAATCTTCAAGCTTCCAAGCTCACGAAATCGGTTCCCAATCACCTTAGGAAGACTCAAGGTGTGCTAGCACTAGATTTTGCAACAAAATCAACTCACTCACTTCTCTTATGCATTCGGTTTTGCCGAAAAACAGAGGCAAATTTTTGGCTCCAAGACGAGAAGGAGAAGAGAAAAGAGAGGGAAGAAGGGTTTCACATGAAACCGTAAGTGAGAGAGAGAAAATAATAAAAGAAAATGTATTATATATATATTTATTTTATTTTCCAAAAACAAAACAAATACATAAATCATTTTCATATACCAAAAGTCAAAAAGCAAAAAGCAAAAAGCAATTAATGCTTTTCAACTACCACATCAATCACTCAATCAATCAATCAATCAAATTGTCACATCACTCAATGTGACTAGTGATTTGACGCTTGATGTGACTTGCGTGCCTCACTCGAATTCAAAATACGAATGCGCTCGCAAACAATCCCGGGCTCGGGTTTGCTAATTCCTAATTAACGAATTTTTCATCGCGACGTAATTAAACGATTACACCTATCAAAATCACTATTCACATCGCTAACGAATTAATTCTAAATTAATTTGTTCGCCCGAATTAAAATCTAATTTTAATTCCGCGTCAAAATCCAATTTCGCATAATATATCGAATATATTATTTTATTGATTAATTCCAAATTAATCGTTCTCTCTCTTTTATTAATATTTTATCCCAGATAAAATATCTCCGTAATTCATCCTAGATTAATTTTCTCTCTCTTCTAATTAATCCTAGATTAATTAAAGTGCGAGTCATACATCATCGGTGAATCTTCAGGAAGTGACCCATGAGATCCCCAGAAATGTTGGCAGTAAATACGGTCGTTGGACTATCCGAACACGTAAGTACCTCGTACTACATTTGTATCGATTTACAAGACAAGGTTGGCTTCTAGCAAAGCGCCATGCCTACCCAATTCTCCAGAAATATACTTATAGGAATATGTGATATATATCAAGCGTAGTATACCGTAGTATTGTGTATGTCGATCCAGAATCGGATGTTCACGTGCTAGGCATGTGGCTGGAATTGTGTCTGCCCCTTACGAAGCACATATCAAATGTCTGGCAACTAGTCTCTATAATCGGATATACATGACCTAGTCATAATATCCCGATAGCTCGAGCATTTAAGAGAACGAGTTCCGTATCCTATGTGACCATCATCTCCATAAGACTGGAGTGATACTTCTGTCTTAACATCACACCCAACACACTACGATTCTCAATATACCCAGCATTGGCCTACACAGAACCTGCTAAAGCCTTGGATGACCTCAACCAAATTATATTGATTGTCGCAAGTATTAGCGGTGCAAGTCTCAGGTTAAGACCAAATACACCTACCCTGATTGCGGACTCCCATAGACACATAGTCATACTACCAATGGGATTCCGCAGGGGTCTATCCAGTGCGAAGCTGTTTCCCGTACCATCGGTAAAACACAACCTCCTATTACACTTGCATGAGTATCCTATACCTAAATATATGAGAACTATGTTGTTGTGCCCTCACAACGTGCACAAGTGTAATACTTGTCTTTTACATATTTATCGATGTCCAATCTCGATAATACTCTGACTAGGGATATTTAATGATTTATCCTACGTGGACTGATACTGTCTCATATCATTCTCCGTCCAGGAATAAATCATAGGGACCTCTCATCATTTATACATCTAGGTTATCTAATCACAAATGATAAGAGTGCAATCTCCTTTGTCACATAGTTAATTTGTACAACAACACCGTGATCTGTACAAATAGTGACACTATGGGTCATAATTGTCCAACAAGACTATCTTTGAATACATGTTGAGTAGATTCGGTTAGTTTATTGCACAAATCACATCATTACAAGTGGCATAAGTAAGGGACCATTCCGAACCCACAGTTTGAGGTCTTCCCTTGCGAGGGGTGAATGCGGCCTTAAATCTTTTTCCCAGTTCACACCGGGTGGCGACTCCATGTTATTTTTCCGGTTCAGTTCCCCTGCGGGCTATTCCGTACTCCCAACTAGGCCGCGAGCCTAGAACAGCGTCTCTGATTTCTGTGTCCTACAGTCTGGAGACTCCACTGGGGATAAGAGAATTGGCACCGAAATATTGTCTTGTAATGATTGTGATTTGTGCTTTAGTTAACTGTTTCTACCGTAGGTTGAAAGGGGTTTAATCAAAGGCACTTTTAAGGCTAGGTAATGGTTTGGTGTCTTCCTTCATTCACTACCTTTCTATAAGGAAAGCTGTGAAGGCACCTAGATAATCATGTACTTGTAGCTTATTGTGATGGACTAATTTGGAGGACTCATTGTCTATTCCTGTCACCAAGCGATAAGAGCCTAAGAGGCTTGGGTACTTAAGATAGCCTCGCTCCACCCTCCCTCTGGGGAATCTACAACGGGAAATCCATTTGACAGTCAGTCACGTACCATAACTCGTTGGCACGTACCTTTAGGTATATAAAAAGGTGTGCTCACTTGGTCGCTCGGACCCTTGAGTGGGGGAGACCTAGTTGTGGGCAATCTTTCATTGACGGGAGCTTTTGTCTATACTCTTGTAAACCCGCATGTGAACCATAGTCATATATCCTATAGAAGTTGCCCCTTATGCTTTTGATAACCACATGCATATTATACCTCATACATCGCACGCATCTCATGCATCTCATTCATGCACGCATCATGTTAACCCCGTGTCTTAAAAGACATCATAGATATCTGTTGGGTTAGGAAAAAATAAGACTTATCAAAGAAGAGTTTAGCTAACATGGATATCGTGGAAAAGGAAACCGAGGAACATAAAACTTTACTGCAATGATAGAAAGACCATTGGGGGGCCTTAAAAAAAAATTGTTGTTTGTTTTTAGTCCTTGATAGTTAGACATAAGTCCGATGATAAAATTGATTGCTTTAGGGTGAAACCTTAGAAACGATAAACATTTGACGTGCTTTTATCTGATAATTTGAGTAATTGATCTATGTTAGACTCGTAAGCTGATTATGGTTCTTAGCAGTGAAAACCTCAGTAGTTGGCAAAGTGACTAGTTGAAGAAATTGTAGGTCGGTGAATGACCGTTTGCTTAGATGTCTAACTTGATTTGCTTATGTTATGATGTGTGGTATGGTTGAAAATAAAAAAGAAAGTCTCTAAAGAAAAGAATTGAACCACCTATAACCGATAAGTGTGAAGCTACCCATGGGCGAGTATTAGGACCACCATGAGGAGAAATGCTACCTTAAAGGGTAGGTGTGTTGAAAAAAAAAGAAAAAAAAAAGAAAAAGAAAGGAAAAGAAAAAAGAAAAAAAAGTTCAAAATGAAAAGAAAAAAGAAATAGACAAAAGAGATAGAAAACCATACCACATTGAGCACAGAAAAGCAACTTCAGGCATAAGTGAGACATCTAGGTTGGTTTGACCCATCGATCCCGATTTTTTGAAACAAAATCATTGAGTTGGCTTACCTAGGGTGAATCTGCAAAAGAACCTTTGCACACACACACTTTGAGTCTGGCTTAGATCATTTATTCAAAGACTTGGATTTGAGTTGCGTTGAGGGTTTTGAAGGTTCTCTGGTTTCAATACTGAGCATTCTTTGAGGTCAATAATATGTGTAACTATTGGGACTATTTCGTAGTATGTGATAGTATGATGATATGGAAGGCCCCACCATGTGGTTCATCTCGACCAAATGCAAACAGCGGAGAGCATAAAGATAAATCAAGACTGGGGACGACCAGTCTACCACCCCGCGAATAAGGGATATAATGGGAACTTGAGCTATGAGACAAAAGAAAACTGAGCAATCACCAGAAGAGAACTGGCAGAAAGAAAGTGTAAGCAGACTTAGGGGATGACTAAAGATTTTTGTAGGCAAGAAGCACCGAAGAGCACAAGGAAGACCTAACCCATCGGAATAGGAAACACATTCATGCATGCATACACGTCATATACATGCAATCTTTGTCTTGTTTTTGTTCGCAGGTTTTAAAGAAAATGAGAAAGCGGCAAAGGCAAGCAAAACCAGAAACAGCAACATAGCATCATCAGTTTCAGAAATGAATCCCAGGGCCGAGGCCAACACTATCATCAGTTTCAAGAATGAATCCCAGGGCCGAGGACCACACTATCAGTTTTGGGGATAAGTTCTAAGGTCGAGGCCCACATCAGCACCAGTTTTGAGGATGAGTCTCAGGGTCGAGGCCCACATCAGTATGAGTTTGGGGCGAGGCCCACATTAGTTTCAGTTTGGGGCGAGGCCCACATCAGTGTCAGTCTTGGGGCGAGGACCACATTAGTATCAGTTTGGGGATGAGTCTCAGGGCCGAAGCCCACATCAGCATCAGTTTTGGGGATGAGTCCCAAGGCCGAGGCCCACATCAGCATCAGTTTTGGGGATGAGTCCCAGGGCCGAGGCCCACATCAGCATCAGTTTGAGAATGGAGCATGGGTCGAGGCCCACATCAGTATCAGTTTAAGGCGAGGCCCATATCAGTATCAGTCTGGGGGCGAGGCCCACATCAGCATCAGTCTGGGGGCAAGGCCCACAACAGTGTCAGTCTGGGGGTGAGGCCCAGATCAGCATCACTCTGGTGTCGAGGCCCACATCAGTATCAGTTTGGGGTTGAGACCCACACATCATCAACACTCCGGGTATGGAGACACACATCATCAGCACTCCGGGTATGGAGACACACATCATCAACACTCCGGGTATGGAGACACACATCATCAGAAAGCCGGGAATGGCACTCCGAGGATGGAGCACAGTTCGAGAATGAACAAGCCGAGAATGGCACTCCGAGAATGGAGCACAGTTCAAGAACGAACAAGCCGGGAATGGCACTCCGGGATGGGAACACAGTTCAAGAATGAACAAGCCGGGAATGACACTCCGAGAATGGAGCACAGTTCGAGAATGAACAAGCCGGGAATGGCACTCCGAGAATGGATCACAGTTCGAGAATGAACAAGCCCGGAATGACACTCCGAGAATGGAGCACAATTCGAGAATGAACAAACCGGGAATGACACTCCGAGAATGGAGCAAGGTTCGGGAATGAACAAAGTCAGGAATTGCACTCCGAGAATGGAGCAAGGTTCGGGAATGGACCACATCACAGTAATGGTTCGGGAATGGACCACATCACAGTAATGGTTCCGGAATGGACCACCTCACAGTAACGGTTCGGGAATGGACCACCTCACACAGTAACGGTTCGTGAATGGACCACCTCACAGCATGGTTCGAGAACGAACCATCACATTATAAGTATCAGTATTGCCAAGTATGGCACTCTGGGGGCGAGGCCCACATCAACATCAGTATCAGTCTTGCCGGGTATGGCACTCTGGGGGCAGGGCCCACATTAGCATTAGTATCAGTTTTTCCGGGTATGGCACTCTGGGGGCGAGGCCCGCATTAGCATCATTATCAGTTTCGCTAGGCATGGCACTCCGGGTATGGAGACACATCATCATCAGCAGTTTTGGGGATGCGTCCCAGGGTCGAGGACCCACTACATCATCAGTTTGAGGGCGAGGCCCACATTGTCAACGGTATTGGGATGCTTCCCATGGTCGAGGTGCCCCCGTTGGCTATTACAATTCGGGATGCGTCCTAGGGTCGAGGGCCTACTCTATCATCAGTTGTAGTTTCGAGATGCGTCTCAGGGTCGAGGACCCACTACATCATCAGTTTGAGGGCGAGGCCCACATTGTCAGCTGTATTGGGATGCGTCCTAGGGTCAAGGTGCCATCGTTGTCGGTTGCAGTTCTGGGATGTGTCCCAGGGTCGAGGGCCAACTGCATCATCAGTTGTAGTTCCGGGATGCGTCCCAGGGTCGAGGACCCACTACATCATCAGTTTGTGGGCAAGGCCCACATTGTTAGCGGTATTGGGATGCGTCCCAAGGTCGAGGTGCCCCTGTTGTCGGTTGCAGTTCCGAGATGCCTCCCAGGGTCGAGGGCCCACTACATCATCAGCACAGTTTACACAGGTGGTTCGGGAATAAATCCCAGGGGTCGAAGCACCTCGCCATCACATTCAGTTCGGGAACAAAGCCCAGGGAACAAAAAACCCACTCTCTACACAATTCTGGAACAAAGCCCACAGGTGGTTCGGAAACAAAGCCCAGAGGTTGAGGCACCTCGCCATCACATTCAACACAACAGGAACAAAGCCCACTCTCTTCACAGTTCGGGAACAAAGCCCACGGGTGGTTCGGGAACAAAGGCCAGAGGTCGAGGCACCTCTCCATCACATTCAACACAACGGGAACAAAGCCCACTCTCTACACAGTTCGGGAACAAAGCCCACAGGTGGTTCGGGAACAAAGCCCAAAGGTTGAGGCACCTCGCCATCACATTCAACACAACGGGAACAAAGCCCAGGGAACAAAGCCCACTCTCTACATAGTTCGGGAACAAAGCTACAGGTGGTTCGGGAATAAAGCCCAGAGGTCGAGGCACCTCGACATCACATTCAACACAACGGGAACAAAGCCCACTCTCTACACAGTTCGGGAACAAAGCCCACAGGTGGTTCGGCAACAAAGCACAGAGGTCGAGGCACCTCGCCATCACATTCAGTTCGGGAACAAGACCCACGGGAACAAGACTCACAATTCAGGGAACAAGACCCTCAACTCAAATCGGGAACAAGACCCACTGGAACAAGACCCATAATTCCGGGAACAAGACCCTCAACTCAAATTGGGAACAAGACCCACGGGAACAAGACCCACATTTCAGGGAACAATACCCTCAACTCAGCTCACAATCGGCAATAAGACCCACAACGCAATTAGGGAACAAGACCCTCGGCTCACTTCGGGAACAAAACCCACTTGGTGGTTTGGGAACAAGACCTAGGGGTCACAGCACCTCGCCATCAATCTCATCACAAATCGGGAACAAGACCCTCATCACCTCACAGATGGTTCGGGAACAAAGCCCAGGGGTCGAAGCGCCTAGCCATCATATCAGTTTAGTTCGGTAGTGATTCCTAGAGATCGCAGCATCTTGCAGGGATGAACCGAGCTCGCGGCACCTCACCACATCATCAAATTCAGTTCAGAGCAACAGGCAAACCAGATGACAGCTGGCGAGCTAGGTAAGTGAAAATGCATTGCACGTACTTTGATAGGATTGTCATTGTCACACACTGCACAAGTCCCATCAAAGTGGGGGCGACTGTAGGCACTGTATTTTTTCATGTAAGTCCCGATGATGAGTCTCGTATGGAGAATAGTCAAGAATTGACACATTGTTGGATTTAATTCGCTGGAGTAACTTCGAGTTCGCTTGTTGGACCTCCGTTTTAAAACACACCCTCAACCCAAAACCCCACAACCATAAACCAAGCCCATCTGACCCAAGCCCAATCCAAAATAATTAAAACATTTAAAATACATGTCACAAATTAAATTAAAATCAATTAAATTAAACTTAAATTAAATTAAAATTAAATGGCCTTCCTAAATTAAATTTAACCATTTTCCTAAACTAAATAAATCACATTCCAAATTAAATAAAACACAAATTAAATTAAATTAAAGAAAATTCATAATTTAATTAAATCACCTACCAATTTAAATATATCATATCCTTAACTAAAAACAATAAATCAAATCACTTCCCTTAATTAAAAGATTTCCCTTATCACATTTTAATTAAAAATATCTCCCCATCAATACACAATCTCCATTTCCTTCTCCAACAAGGTAAACCTCATCTCTTGCTTATAAAAAGAACCATTCACCACCATTCTCTTGCCTGGCAGATTCACACAAAAATAATAACCCTAAACCTGCCCTTTTCTCCCCTCTCGGCCAACTCACCTCCATCAACCCTCACGCAAGCCATTACCTTGCGCCTAACCACAAATTCCCCACCTAAACAGCCCTTGCGCCCAGACACTACCTACGTATGAAGCACATATCAGATGTCTGGCAACTAGTCTCTATAATCGGATATATATGACCTAGTCATAAAATCCCGATAGCTCGAGCATTTAAGAGAACGAGTTCCGTATCCTATGTGACCATCATCTCCATATGACTGGAGTGATACTTCTGTCTTAACATCACACCCAACACACTACGATTCGCAATATACCCAGCATTGGCCTACATAGAACCTGTTAAAGCCCTGGACGACCTCAACCAAATTATATTGATTGTCGCAAGTATTAGCGGTGCAAGTCTCAGGTTAAGACCAAATACACCTACCCTGATTGCGGACTCCCATAGTCACATAGTCACACTACCAATGAGATTCCGCAGGGGTCTATCCAGAGCGAAGCTGTTTCCCATACCATCGGTAAAACACAACCTCCTATTACACTTGCATGAGTATCCTATACCCAAATATATGAGAACTATGTTGTTGTGCCCTCACAACGTGCACAAGTGTAATACTAGTCTTTTACATATTTATCGATGTCCAATCTCGATAATACTCTGACTAGGGATATTTAATGATTTATCCTACGTGGACTGAAACTCTCTCATATCATTATCCGGCCAGGAATAAATCATAGGGACCTCTCATCATTTATACATCTAGGATATCTAATCACAAATGATAAGAGTGCAATCTCCTTTGTCACATAGTTAATTTGTACAACAACACCGTGATCTGTACAAATAGTGACGCTATGGGTCATAATTGTCCAACAAGGCTATCTTTGAATACATGTTGAGTAGATTCGGTTAGTTTATTGCACAAATCACATCATTACAAGTGGCATAAGTAAGGGACCATTTCGAACCCAACAGTTTGAGGTCTTCCCTTGCGAGGGGTGAGTGCGGCCTTAAATCTTTTTCCCGGTTCACACCGGGTGGCGACTCCATGTTATTTTTCCGGTTAGTTCCCCCGCGGGCTATTCCGTACTCCCAACTAGGCCGCGAGCCTAGAACAGCATCTCCGATTTCTGTGTCCTACAGTCTGGCGACTCCACTGGGGATAAGAGAATTGGCCCCGAAATAATGTCTAGTAATGATTATGATTTGTGCTTTAGTTAACTGTGTCTACCGTAGGTTGAAAGGGGTTTAATCAAAAGCACTTTTAAGGCTAGGTAATGGTTTGGTGTCTTCCTTCATTCATTACCTTTCTATAAGGAAAAGCTGTGCAGGCACCTAGATAATCATGTACTTGTAGCTTATTGTGCTGGACTAATTTGGAGGACTCGTTGTTTATTCCTGTCACCAAGCGATAAGAGCCTAAGAGGCTTGGGTACTTAAGATAGCCTCGCTCCACCCTCCCTCTGGGGAATCTACAACGGGAAATCCATTTGACAGTCAGTCACGTACCATAACTCGTTGGCACGTACCTTTAGGTATATAAAAAGGTGCGCTCACTTGGTCGCTCGGACCCTTGAGTGGGGAGACCTAGTTGTGGGCAATCTTTCGTTGACGGGAGCTTTTGTCTATACTCTTGTAAACCCGGATGTGAACCATAGTCATATATCCTATAGAAGTTGCCCCTTTATGCTTTTGATAACCACATGCATATTATACCTCATACATCGCACGCATCTCATTCATGCACGCATCATGTTAACCCCGTGTCTTAAAAGCCATCATAGATATCTGTTGGGTTAGGAAAAAAGAAGACTTGTCAAAGAAGAGTTTAGCTAACATGGATATCGTGGAAAAGGAAACTGAGGAACATAAAACTTTACTACAAGGATAGAAAGACCATTGGGGGGCCTTAAAAAAAATTTGTTGTTTGTTTTTAGTCCTTGATAGTTAGACATAAGTCCGATGATGAAATTGATTGCTTTAGGGTGAAACCTTAGAAACGATAAACATTTGACGTGCTTTTATCTGATAATTTGAGTAATTGATCTATGTTAGACTCGTAAGCACTTGATTATGGTTCTTAGCAGTGAAAACCTCAGTAGTTGGCAAAGTGACTAGTTGAAGAAATTGTAGGTCGGTGAATGACCGTTTGCTTAGATGTCTATCTTGATTTGCTTATGTTATGATGTGTGGTATGGTTGAAAATAAAAAAAAGTCTCTAAAGAAAAGAATTGAACCACCTATAACCGATAAGCATGAAGCTACCCATGGGCGAGTATTAGGACCACCATGAGGAGAAATGCTACCTTAAAGGGTAGGTGTGTTGAAAATAAAAGGAAAAAAAAAAGAATAAGAAAGGAAAAAAAAAAAAAGTTCAAAATGAAAAGAAAAAAATAGACAAAAGAGATAGAAAACCATACCATATTGAGCACAGAAAAGCAACTGCAGGCATAAGTGAGGCATCTAGGTTGGTTTGACCCATCGATCCCGATTTTTTGAAACAAAATCATTGAGTTGGCTTACCTAGGGATGAATCTGCAAAAGAACCTTTGCACACACACACTTTGAGTCTGGCTTAGATCATTTATTCAAAGACTTGGATTTGAGTTGCGTTGAGTGTTTTGAAGGTTCTCTGGTTTCAATACTGAGCATTCTTTGAGGTCAATAATATGTGTAACTATTGGGACTATTTCGTAGTATGTGATATAGTATGATGATATGGAAGGCCCCACCATGTGGTTCATCTCGACCAAATGCAAACAGCGGAGAGCATAAAGATAAATCAAGACTGGGGACGACCAGTCTACCACCCCGCGAATAAGGGATATAATGGGAACTTGAGCTATGAGACAAAAGAAAACTGAGCAATCACCATAAGAGAACTGGCATAAAGAAAGTGTAAACAGACCTAGGGGATGACTAAAGACTTTTGTAGGCAAGAAGCACCGAAGAGCACAAGGAAGACCTAACCCATCGGAATAGGAAACACATTCATGCATGCATGCATACACGTCATATACACGCAATCTTTGTCTTGTTTTTGTTCGCAGGTTTTAAAGAAAATGAGAAAGCGGCAAAGGCAAGCAAAACCAGAAACAGCAAAATAGTATCATCATCAGTTTCAGGAATGAATCCCAGGGCCGAGGCCCATACTATCATCAGTTTCGAGAATGAATCCCAGGCCGGGACCGCACTATCAGTTTTGGGGATAAGTCCTAAGGTCGAGGCCCAATCAGCACCAGTTTTGAGGATGAGTCTCAGGATCGAGGCCCATATCAGTATGAGTTTGGGGCGAGGCCCACATTAGTTTCAGTTTGTGGCGAGGCCCACAATCAGTGTCAGTCTTGGGGCGAGGACCACATTAGTATCAGTTTGGGGATGAGTCTCAGGGCCGAAGCCCACATCAGCATCAGTTTTGGGGATGAGTCCCAGGGCCGAGGCCCACATCAGCATCAGTTTGAGAATGAAGCATGGGTCGAGGCCCACATCAGTATCAGTTTGGGGTGAGGCCCATATCAGAATCAGTCTGGGAGCAAGGCTCACAACAGTGTCAGTCTTGGGTGAGGCCCACATCAGCATCACTCTAAGGTCGAGGCCCACATCAGCACCAGTTTTGAGGATAAGTCTCAGGGTCGAGGCCCACATCAGTATGAGTTTGGGGCGAGGCCCACATCAGTGTCAGTCTTGGGGCGAGGACCACTTTAGTATCAGTTTGGGGATGAGTCTCAGGGCCGAAGCCCACATCAGCATCAGTTTTGGGGATGAGTCCCAGGGCCGAGGCCCACATCAGCATCAGTTTTGGGGATGAGTCCTAGGGCCGAGGCCCACAACAGCATCAGTTTGAGAATAGAGCATGGGTCGAGGACCACATCAGTATCAGTTTGGGGCGAGGCCCATATCAGTATCAGTCTGGAAGCGAGGCCCACATCAACATCAGTCTGGGGGCAAGGCCAACAACAGTGTCAGTCTGGGGGTGAGGCCCACATCAGCATCACTCTAGGGTCGAGGCCCACATCAGTATCAGTTTGGGGTTGAGACCCACACATCATCAACACTCCGGGTATGGAGACACACATCATCAGCACTCCGGGTATGGAGACACACATCATCAGCACTCCGGGTATGGAGACACACATCATCAGAAAGCCGGGAATGGCATTCCGAGGATGGAGCACAGTTTGAGAATGAACAAGCCGAGAATGGCAATCCGGGAATGGAACACAGTTCAGGAACGAACAAGCCGGGAATGGCACTCCGGGAATGGAACACAGTTCAGGAACGAACAAGCCGGGAATGGCACTCCGGGAATGGAACACAGTTCGAGAATGAACAAGCCGGGAATGGCACTCCGAGAATGGAGCACAGTTCGAGAATGAACAAGCCGAGAATGGCACTCTGAGAATGGAGCACAGTTTGAGAATGAACAAGCCCGGAATGGCACTCCGAGAATGGAGCACAATTCGAGAATGAACAAGCCGGGAATGGCACTCCGAGAATGGAGCAAGGTTCGGGAATGAACAAAGCCGGGAATTGCACTCCGAGAATGGAGCAAGGTTCGGGAATGGACCACATCACAGTAATGGTTCGGGAATGGACCACATCACAGTAATGGTTCGGGAACGGACCACCTTACAGTAACGGTTCGGGAATGGACCACCTCACACAGTAACGGTTCGTGAATGGACCACCTCACAGCATGGTTCAAGAACGAACCATCACATTATCAGTATCAGTGTTGCCATGTATGGCACTCTGGGGGCGAGGCCCACATCAACATCAGTATCAGTCTTGCCGGGTATGGCACTCTGGGGGCAGGGCCCACATTAGCATCAGTATCAGTTTTGCCGGGTATGGCACTCTGGGGGCGAGGCCCGCATTAGCATCATTATCAGTTTCGCTAGGCATGGCACTCCGGGTATGGAGACACATCATCATCAGCAGTTTTGGGGATGCGTCCCAGGGTCGAGGACCTACTACATCATCAGTTTGAGGGCGAGGCCCACATTGTCAGTGGTATTGGGATGCTTCCCAGTGTCGAGGTGCCCCCGTTGGCTATTACAGTTTCGGGATACGTCCTAGGGTCGAGGGCCCATTGTATCATCTGTTGTAGTTTCGAGATGCTTCCCAGGGTCGAGGACCCACTACATCATCAGTTTGAGTGCAAGGCCCATATTGTCAGCGGTATTGGGATGCATCCCAGGGTCTAGTTGCCCCCATTGTCGGTTGCAGTTCTGGGATGCGTCCCAGGGTCGAGGGCCCACTGCATCATCAATTGTAGTTCCGGGATGCGTCCTAGGGTCAAGGACCTACTACATCATCAGTTTGTGGGCAAGGCCCACATTGTCAGCGGTATTGGGATGCGTCCCAAGGTCGAGGTGCCCCTGTTGTCGGTTGCAGTTCTGAGATGCGTCCCAGGGTCGAGGGCCCACTGCATCATCAGCACAGTTCACACAGGTGGTTCGGGAACAAAGCCTAGGGGTCGAAGCACCTCGCCATCACATGTTGTCGGGAACAAAGCCCAGGGAACAAAAAACCCCACTCTCTACACAATTCTGGAACAAAGCCCACAGGTGGTTCGGAAATAAAGCCCAGAGGTCGAGGCACCTCGCCATCACATTCAACACAACGGGAACAAAGCCCACTCTCTACACAGTTCGGGAACAAAGCCCACAGGTGGTTCGGGAACAAAGGCCAAAGGTCGAGGCACCTCGCCATCACATTCAACACAACGGGAACAAAGCCCACTCTCTACACAGTTCGGGAACAAAGCCCACAGGTGGTTCGGGAACAAAGCCCAAAGGTTGAAGGCACCTCGCCATCACATTCAACACAACGGGAACAAAGCCCAGGGAACAAAGCCCACTCTCTACATAGTTCGGGAACAAAGCCCACAGGTGGTTTGGGAATAAAGCCCAGAGGTCGAGGCACCTCGCCATCACATTCAACACAACGGGAACAAAGCCCACTCTCTACACAGTTCGGGAACAAAGCCCACAGGTGGTTCGGGAACAAAGCCCATAGGTCGAGGCACCTCGCCATCACATTCAGTTCGGGAACAAGACCCACGGGAACAAGACTCACAATTCAGGGAACAAGACCCTCAACTCAAATCGGAAACAAGACCCACTGGAACAAGACCCACAATTCCGGGAACAAGACCCTCAACTCAAATTGGGAACAAGACCCACAATTCAGGGAACAATACCCTCAACTCAGCTCACAATCGGGAATAAGACCCACAACTCAATTAGGGAACAAGACCCTCGGCTCACTTCGGGAACAAAACCCACTCGGTGGTTCGGGAACAAGACCCAAGGGTCACAGCACCTCGCCATCAATCTCATCACAATTCGGGAACAAGACCATCATCACCTCACAGATGGTTCGGGAACAAAGCCCATGGGTCGAAGCGCCTCGCCATCATATCAGTTTAGTTCGGTAGTGATTCCTAGAGATCGCAGAATCTTGCAGGGATAAACCTCGAGCTCGCGGCACCTCACCACATCATCAAATTCAGTTCAGAGCATCAGGCAAACCAGGTGACAGCTGGCGAGCCAGGTAAGTGAAAATGCATTGCACGTACTTTGATAGGATTGTCATTGTCACACACTGCACAAGTCCCATCAAAGTGGGGGTGACTATAGGCACTGCATTTTTACATGTAAGTCCCGATGATGAGTCTCGTATGGAGACACTACCCCATTAGTTGTGAAAGTCGAGGGAAACGGACGTCGGAAGGGAATAGTCAAGAATTGACACATTGTTGGATTTAATTCGCTGGAGTAGCTTCTGGTTCGCTTGTTGGACCTCCGTTTTAAAACACACCCTCAACTCAAAACCCCACAAACCATACACCAAGCCCATCTCACCCAAGCCCAATCCAAAATAATTAAAACATTTAAAATACATGTCACAAATTAAATTAAAATCAATTAAATTAAACTTAAATTAAATTAAAATTAAATGACCTTCCTAAATTAAATTTAATCCTTTTCCTAAACTAAATAAATCACATTCCAAATTAAATAAAACACAAATTAAATTAAATTAAAGTAAATTCCTAATTTAATTAAATCACCTACCAATTTAAATAAATCATATCCTTAACTAAAAAGAATAAATCAAATCACTTCCTTTAATTAAAAGATTTCCCTTCTCACATTTTAATTAAAAATATCTCCCCATCAATACACAATCTACATTTCCTTCTCCAACAAGGTAAACCCCCTCTCTTGCCTATAAAAAGAACCATTCACCACCCTTCTCTAGCCTGGCAGTTTCACACAAAAATAATAACCCTAAACCTGCCCTTTTCTCCCCTCTCGGCCAACTCACCTCCATCAACCCTCACGCAAGCCATTACATTGCGCCTAACCACAAATTCCCCACCTAAACAGCCCTTGCGCCCATACACTACCTACGTAACAAGTCCCCATATACAGCCTTCAGCAGCACCTACGTAAGCCGTGACACACACTCCTTAACATCCCTTTTACTCACGCCACATATCCACCTATCTCTCCACTCACGTGAAGTCCCATTGCCCTTCATCATTCACGCTAATCGCCACAGCCTGCCCTCAACACGCCACCTGCCCCACTTTAGCACACTCAACTCAACAACAAACACCCACTTGCCTCATTTACCTTAACGCCACTAGCCGCATATCTCCTGAAAATCCCCATGCATACATCATCGAATTCTGCCCAATTCAGCCACATGAAATCACGCACAAATAAGCCTTAAACTGCCGAACTCAATAAGCCTTAAAACTGCCCAGAATAAGCGTCAAAACAGTCCAGAAAACACCCCCACAACTGCACCTAAAAACCACCCAAAACAGTCCCCGAATTAACCCAAAATAGTGACCAGAAAATTCAACAAAAATAGCAGCAAAACGGAGTGAAAACAGCAGCCCAAACAGCGAAACAACGAGGAAAAGCGTTGGATTAGTGAACCAGAAAAGTTGTGGAACATCAACCCTTCCAACGACCGTGTAACGCGCTTTCGAGAGACGACAAAAGAGGTTAGACCTGAGGGCACCTTCTTTATTTATTATCTTTCGTTTTTGTTATTTATTTTAATATATTATCGCATGAGAGTCGTTTGTTGAGGCATGATGTGAATTCCGGATGAACGGAATGCGTGTTCTCTTTTGTGGTATATCGGATGGAAACCCGGACATAAATTCTATAGCCGAATCTGAATGGATGGTAATGTGGTTTGCACTCAGGATACAATGTCAGGTACTACTTGAGAGATACATGTATTTCATTTCATCCAACATTGTATTCGAGCATGATTAGGTTGTTAGTATGTTACTTATCTTAAGCATGATTTAGTCGATAGAAATTTCTTTCTTTATGCATGATTAGGTTGTTTTCATATTAGGGATTTAATTTATATTTATGATTAGATTTTTATTTATTTTCCGCATTAGATAATTGAGCATGCTTATGTGATGATTGTATGTTCTTCCGTGTTTGCCGTTATGAGAATTTACTTTAAAGCATGCGAACTTAGATGTAGGTTTTATTATTATCTTTATGCATGCGAACTTAGGTGTAGGCTATCTTTGATTACATGTTGAGTAGATTCGGTTAGTTTATTGCATAAATCACATCATTACAAGTGGCATAAGTAAGGGACCATTCCGAACCCAACGGTTTGAGGTCTTCCCTTGCGAGGGGTGAGTGCGGCCTTAAATCTTTGTCCCAGTTCACACCGGATGGTGACTCCATGTTATTTTTCTGGTTTAGTTCCCCTACGGGCTATTCCGTATTCTCAACTAGGACGCGAGCCTAGAACATCATCGCCGATTTCTGTGTCCTACATCTACCTTGACAAAGAAGGATCTAATCTTTGTCTCCAAAAATGATGCTCTGGATCCTTGCAATCACTTTATCTTCGGTAAGCAACACAGAGTCTCTTTTAATTTCTCTTCTACAAAGAAATCAGAGTTACTCAGTCTGGTGTACTCTGATGTATGTGGTCCATTGGAGGTAAATTCACTAGGCGGTAATAAATATTTTCTGACTTTCATTGACGATGCTTCTCGGAAAGTATGGGTGTATTTTCTGAAATCAAAGGATCATGTCCTGGACTATTTCAAAATGTTCCATGCCATGGTCGAGCGTCAAAAGGGGAAGAAACTAAAGTGCCTTCGCACAGGCGAATACACTTCCAGGGAGTTCGATGCCTACTACGAAATCCACGACATTCGACACGATGGGACATTTCCACGCACCCCATAACACAATGGTGTCGCTGAAAGGATGAACCGCACCATTATGGAGAAAGTCAGAAGCATGATCAGCATGGCTAAGCTGCCAAAGCCATTATGGGTAGAAGCTGTCCGTGCCGCCTGCTACCTGATCAACAGATCACCATCTGTACCATTGAACTTCGAGATTCCGGAGAAAGTGTGGTCTGGTAAGAATCCCTCATATTCTCACCTCATAATATTTGGTTGTTTAACATTTGCACATGTATCCAATGAGCTCAGGCAAAAGCTCGATGCAAGGACTACTCCATGCATCTTCATAGGCTATGGCGACGAGGAATTTGGACATCAGTGTTGGACAATTATGACCCATAGCGTCAGTATTTGTACAGATCATGGTGTTGTTGTACAAATTAACTATGTGACAAAGGATATTGCTCTCTTATCATTTGTGATTAGATCACCAAGATGAATAAATGATAGGAGGTCCTTATGATTTGTTCCTAGATTGAAATGATATGAGACAATATCAGTCCACGAAGGATAAATCATTAAATATCCCTAGTCAGAGTATTATCGAGATTGGACATCGATAATGCGTAAAAGACTAGTATTACATTTGTGCATGTTGTGAGGGCATAACGACATAGTTCTCATATATTTGGGTATAGGATACTCATGCAAGTGTAATAGGAGGTTGTGTTTTACCGATGGTACGGGAAACAGCTTCGCTCTGGATAGACCCCTTCGGAATTCCATTGGTAGTATAACTATGTGTCTATGGAAGTCCGAATTCAGGGTAGGTGTATTTGGTCTTAACCTGAGACTTGCACCGCTAATACTTGCGACAATCAATATGCTTTGGTTTTGGTCGTCCAGGGCTTTAACCGGTTCTGTGTACGCCTCTTCTGGGTATATTGAGAATCGTAGTGTATTGGGTGTGATGTCGAGATGGAAGTATCACTTCAGTTATAGTGGAGATGATGATCACGTAGGATACGAAACTTGTTCTCTTATATGCTGCAGCTATCGGGATATTATGACTAGGTCATGTATATTCGATTATAGAGACTAGTTACCAGAGATCTGATATGTGCTTCGTACGGGGCAGACATAATTCCAGCCCTAGGCCTAGCACGTGACCATCCGATACTGGATCGACATACACAATACAGGTATACTATGCCTGATATAGATCGCTTATTCATGTAAGCATGTTTCTGGAGAATTGGGTATGCATGGCGCTTTTCTAGAAGCCAACATTGTCTTGTAAATCGGTATAAACGTAGTACTAGGTACTTACGTGTTCGGATAGTCTGACGACCGTATTTACTGCCAACATATCTAGGGATCTCATGGGTCGCTTCCCGAAGATTCATCGATGATGTATGACTCGCACTTTATTAATCTGGAATAATTAGATGAGAGAGAAAATTAATCTGGGATTAATTATGGAGATATTTTATCTGGGATAAAATATTATTTAGAGAGAGAGCGATTAATTTGGAATTAATCGATAAATTAATATATTCGAAATATTAAACGAAATTGGATTTCGACGCGGAATTAAAATCGGATTTTAATTCGGGCGAACGAATTAATTTAGAATTAATTCGTTAGCGACATGAAGAGTAATTATGCTAGGCTTGATTATTTAATTAAATTAGATTTAATTACGACGCAATGGAAAATTCGTTGATTCAGAATTAGCGAATCCGCGCCCAGGAGTTTTTACGGAACCACTCGCATTTGGAATCGAAGTGGGACCCGCAAGTCACATCTAGCCTCACATCATTCGTCAATCAAGTGATAGATGTGTTTCACTTTGAGTGATTGACACCAGTCACTATTCATGATTGATGTAAGTGGTTGAAAAGCATTTGATGGCTTGAAAGACATTTAACATTATTTTAATTAATGGTATTTGACTTTCAAATTTTGTGTATTTGATATAAAAACACACAAAACTCTCATCTCTCTCTTTCCTTCAAGGATTCGGCCAAGATGCCTATTTTCTCCTCTCTTCTCCATTCGGCCAAGGGCCACTTCTCTCTAAATTTCTTAGTAAATGCCGAGAGTCAAGAAGATGGAAAGGAAGATTTGTTGCAAATCTTCAAGAGTGCTAGCACACAAAGAGGCATACAAGGTGATAGGGAAACAATCTCATGAGCATGGAATCACCATTGATAAAGCTTGGAGCTTGAAGATAAAGATGGAGTCCAAATACCCACCATAGCCGAGAGCTTCTTCAACAAAGAGGAAAAGGATTTTCTTCGTTGCATCCAATCTGATCAATGTGAGTATGATTCCGCCATACTTCTTTGTGTATTCATACTTGTTTCAATGCTTGAAAATGATCATTGGGACTTAATAGAAACCCAACAATGATATCTTGAGCCATTTTAGCATGAAACTTGATTAGGGTTAAAATTGGGTAAAAATGATTTGAGCATGTTTTGATGAAATTGATTGTTGATATATGCTTGAATGATGATAACATGGTGTTATGCATGATCAATTTGATGAATATTGAGTTGGATCAATTTTTCCCTACTGACTTAGCTTGGCCGAAAGTCATACTTGCCCTAATGTCTTGGATTTTTTTATTTTTGATTCATTGGATGAGTTGGAATCATGTTGGGAATGTTGATTTAATGTTGAATTTGATTCAATTGGATTGGATTTAAAATTGGACATAAAATTTCCCTTTTGCCGAGACTTTGAAGCATGAAATTGGGTTTGATTTTTTGATAAAATGTGTTGGACATGTTTTGTTGTTAATGAGCATGATTAATTAGGGTAATTGATGTTTTAGAAATGTTAATTATGTAATCAATTATGTAATACACTTTGTGTAATTAATTGTGAAATTGAAATTTTGTAATTTAATTATGTTGGGCTAATTTTGGAAATTGGGCTTTTAAAGTTGTTATTGGGATTATTGGGCTTGGTTGTACCAAGATTGGTTTAGGCTAAATTGGTTGGATCCAATTGGGCCCAAAACCATTTCCATAAAGTCCAAATGCGACTAATGTACCTTAATTTTTTAATTGGGCCTAAATTGATTTCTAGGCTTATGGGGTTACTCCTTGATTGGGCTTTGGTTATTGGGTTTGACCCGAGTTGACCAAAAGTCCACGCCTTAAGAAATTAATTAAAAGCCCATTGGACTTTAATTAAATAAACGTTGTACGTTAATCGGGCTTTAAGACTCGTAACGATTAAATTTGGAATTTAAGTCGTAAAAGTTCATTAATAAAGTGTAGTATTTAATTTGGAATTAAATAGCGAATTAGTATTAAATACATATTGAATTGGATTTAATTATGTAGTTTAATTTAATTCGAGAATTCGTACTTTGAGTACATATTCGCAAAACGAGTTTGACTCGCGCAAAATCAAATCATTGTTTGAACATTGGATGGTCATTAATTATCAGATTAATTAATTTGATTAGATTCATTGATAACATGCTTGTATGAATACATGATTGCGATGCATGAATAATGTATATCGGATGGATATTAGATGGGTGGGGTAATTTTAGAAATTGGACCTGCGTGTCCAGCCTATTACCTCCATACTCTTTGTATTTCTCTTATCACCTATTCCCCTCAATGTAAATGAGGTTTCTTTAGAAGTGTAGTGTAACGGGTAGAAGCAAATACTTGTGTTAGCGGGAGAGAGAAAAGTGAGAGATTTGATCTAGGATCAATGTTTAAGTATCCATCCGCATATCATTATTATTTTATTATACACGCTTTATTATGTATTTAGAATGCATGTTTAAGGGTGTATGATGATGAGACCTTAATAAAGATAATAAATTGGTTGCCAATTTGCACTCGAAAAATCCTCGCAAAATATTAAGCGTTTTTCCTTCCATTGAGTGATTCTTACTCAAGATCCAAGACTGGCATTGGTTGGTTGGCCAAAGTCAAGACCTTTGTCCGTCGAGGATGTGTTTGAATCATGAAGGCTTTGTTCCATATCAGTGTCTTGTCCAAGTTGTGATTTGTTGGCCAAAGTCAATATCATTTCTTGTCCATCGACATTGATTACGAAGCTTTCCATGGTCAATGGGTTGCGCTTAACTGGGATCACTAAGTTTGTTGTGCCAAAGCCAAGGCTTATTTGATTCAGAGGAAAAAGATTAGGCAATATATTAGATATATTGGCATATATAAGATATATGTTTCGGACTTGGATGTTCCCCTACTGGATCTAGGAATTGGATTGGATCCAATTGATCTTAGAGATCTACCTAGTTAATTATCATACAATTTGTTGGCCAAGGTCAAGATTGTGTGATATTTAACGGGATCCTAGCCCACTAGGAAACACGGTTTCCCGAGTACTCGACAGACGGTTAGAGGCTCGCCGAAAAATAGTGGGAGGCAAGTATTAAATTTGCAATATTCGTTTAATAACTTGCCATACGCGCTCATTCAAATATCATTCGTCAAATAATTAAATGTTAGTTGGACTAATATTTAAACGTTGTTTTAATTAACAGTTGGACTATATTCAAACAATTAAATTATAGTTGATTACATAGTTGGACTATAATAATCATTATAATAAATAGTACCGAAAATCGTTGATTAAATAGTTGGACTATTAGAGTCAAGATATAATTGAAAGATTGACATTTAAAACATAATCCTAGGGAAAATGTATTTAAATGGTTCAATTTGGGAATAAATTTCAGGATAGTCCTAGAAACTAATAAGTTACTTTATTTGATAAAATAACATATTAAGCCTAAGCCCGGAGTTAAGCAATAGTAGAGCATGATCTTTGGAAGATTCATGTAATGATAACTTAAGTGCTTAATCCATTAAGCTTGTCGCAGTAGACTCCTTAATTTCTTAATCAGAACTAAGGATTAGATCCTTAAAGTATGATAATGAAATTGAAGGATATTCATAGATCTATTCTTAGATCTTAGAAGTACTCAATTGCAATATTAACTCTTGGAGAGTTAATGACTATTCTCAATAAGACAAAGTCAAATTTTGCAATAAGGCAAGTAGCGCAAGGCGCACTTTACTTCGATATTCTAGAAACCCGAAGCTTGGCCAAAGGCTTCTGGAGTGTGAAAAGGGCAAAGGCAAAATCATTATAATCTTCTGGGAAGATAAAGGACATATCCCAAAATGTCTGCCTAAATTGTGGCAAATGGGATCACTTAATAGTGACTGCCATTTGAACAAATGAGACATGAAGGAATTGAAGACGGTGCAAGGCTCCGACTTCAAATATGTTTGTCATGAAATATGTTCACTACTAGTATTAAAATTGGATTTTAAATACTTAGTGTGATACATAAATATATACTGATGTTCAGAATCTGCTATGAGCAGGATACTGACTTCAGATTTAGATTAATCTGCGAATCGGAAACGGGACGAAAGTCGCTGTTTTAACCGTAGATACCTAAGTTTAGGAACTACCTTCGGGTATGTACTTAAATTTAGAAACTGTTATAATGAAACTAGTTTGACTAGAAACATTATCTCTATATCAGTGTTTAATCAGCTGCGGGTGAACCTTTATATCCTAGAACACTAAAGTGTTTTATTATATAAAGATGATATTGAGATAAACACAATAGATGTGAATAACAGTATTTATATTTTGAATATAAATAAATCTCAAACATATAACATGACAAACAAATAGCTCAAACTGATTTGATCAGAAGAAACATATTGTGGCATTGTTGTCTGGGACACAATTAAACAAGACTCGTATATCCACACTTTTGAAGAGTGGGTACTCGGACTGATTTGATTCTATTCAAATAAAGTCTACGAATCTAGTTGATTGGGCAAAATGCCTAAAACACCTTTGCTCGGTAAAAGTGCAAATGCCACCGATCTTTTAGCCCGAGTTCATAGTGAAGCAAGTCGGCCCATGTCTAGCTAGGCTAGAGGTGGATAAGAATGTTTCGTGACCTTTATGGATGTGGCATCGCGTTATGGTTATGTGTTTCTTTAGGAACACAAATCAGAAATTTTTATAGTTTTCGACACGAAATAGACAAACAGATCGGCTAAAGTACTATACCGTCACGGTAAGACCGTAATGGAAAATACTTAAGCAATAAGTTTCTAATATATTTGAAAGAGTATAGTATTCTTTCAATGAGGACTCCTCCCGGAACACGTCAATTTGACGGTGTGTCCGAACCGAGAAACCGAATTTTGTTGGACATAATTAGGTTAATCCTGAGTCGCTCTGAGCTACCATTTCCTTCAACAGGATAAGTATAAACAGTGCATAACTTATTTAGAATAAGGTTCCATAAAATCTGTTAGACAGATTTCATATTAGATATGAACAGAAAAGAAACCGGGTTTCTCATTCTTGAAAATTTGTGTATGCTGGGCATATGTTTGGATGATACCAAACTAAAACCCAAATTGGATAAGTGCCAAATTGTAGGTTATCCTAGGGATACCAAAGTATAGTACTTATACAATTCACAATAGAACAATTTAATTGTTGCTCACCATGCGATTTTCCTAAAAGGAATACCTATATGCAGTGGTAAGTGGGAGGATTGTAAAACTTGATGAAAATCGGAGTAATACTGTTCCAGACACCGATTCCTAATGGAACATAAATAGTTCATCAATGATGAAACTATACCAGTAATCTTCGAAAACACAAGAACCACGTAAGTCGGAGAGAGTCAGAAGACAACCTTGGGTATGAGTTTCTGATCTCACCTCATAAAGATGTCAATCTTATTGAGGAATATCAACTGACTAATGAGGAAGTGATACAATGTATCGACTCCCTATTATGGCAAAGTGCCATGAGTCCGAAATGGATTCCATGTAAACAACCAAGTTTGGATACTAGTTATTGTACCACAAGGCATTATGCCTAATAGTACTATATAAGTCTTCAAGGAAGACGTACATGGAACATAACATACCAACGTATAAAGCTAGGCTTTTAGCGGAAAGGTATCGTTATCAACATTGTGTCGATTACGATTCAACCTTTTACCTGTTGCCACGGTAAATCCATTTGGATAATGCTTGCCAAAGCTGCATGTTTCATTTATGAAATATGACAGCCGAACGGGAAAATCGATTTCCTGAAAAGGAAACCTTTTGGTGGATGTTTACAACATCCTGACGGTTTTGTCGTACCAAAACTAGCAAACAAGGTTTGCAGGTTATTCGATCCATGTTTGGATTGAAGCAAGCATTGAGTTCTTGGAATTATCTTTTTGATGTAATCATAATGATTTATGATTTAATTCAAAACGAACTCATTCTTGTGTATATAAAGGGGTTAGTGGGAGCGCACTGACAGTGGATGTCCTATAAGTAATGATGATATCACATTTCTTGGAAATGATATTCCCATAAAACAATCGGTGAAAGCTTGGCTTTCGAGAAAATTCTCCGTAGAATTCTTAGGAGAAACAACCTTTATTCTAGGAATAAAGATCTACTGGGATAGATTTAAAGTTGTTAAAACTCTCCGAGAAATTGTATATTGAAAAATGTACGTGACATGGTGTCTCATACGCTTTGAGGATATGGATTCACAATCAGGCCAATCCAAGTGATAGTCATAGGATTGAAATTAAGAACATCTTTTAGTATCTTAGAGATCTAAGGATGCTGTCTTAAACTATGGAGAATGAGAACTTGAAATGACTGGGTTCACTACTGTAAGTTTCTAAACCGATTAAATGACTATAAGTCACAAAATGGTACTATTCAGTTTGAATAACGGAATAGTGAGCTGAAAATCTTCCAAGCAAGATACTGTTACCGAATAAACAACAAATGCGGGTTATTGCTACAGCTGAGGCAGCAATAGAAGCCATTTGGGTCGATAACAAATCTAATTAGAATAGATATAGTTCTATTAGCAGCTGAGCTAGGCTACAGCGCAGGCTAAAGAATTAATTGTCTCATTAACGATCCAGATACATACTTCAGATATTTTTCTGATTCGTTCGGATCATACATCGTGGCGATGTGATGATCGAATAAATCGCATCAGATGATAATCATGCAAATCCGCTGACGAAAACATTTTCTCAACAGTTTGAGCCAACCGTACATAGTTCGGGTGTAAGACACTCGAGTGACTAGCTATAGGCCAAGTGGGAGATTGTTGGACAATTATGACCCATAGCGTCACTATTTGTACAGATCATGGTGTTGTTGTACAAATTAACTATGTGATAAAGGAGATTGCTCTCTTATCATTTGTGATTAGATCACCAAGATGAATATATGATATGAGGTCCTTATGATTTGTTCCTGGATTAAGATGATATGAGACAGTATCACTCCACGAAAGATAAATCGTTAAATATCCCTAGTCAGAGTATTATCGAGATTGGACATCGATAATGCGTAAAAGACTATTATTACATTTGTGCACGTTGTGAGGGCATAATGGCATAGTTCTCATATATTTGGGTATAGGATACTCATGCAAGTGTAATAGGAGGTTGTGTTTTACCGATGGTACGGGAAACAGCTTCGCTCTGGATAGACCCCTTTTGAATTCCATTGGTAGTATAACTATGTGTGTATGGAAGTCCGAATTCAGGGTAGGTGTATTTGGTCTTAACCTGAGACTTGCACCGCTAATACTTGCGACAATCAATATGCTTTGGTTTTGGTCGTTCAGGGCTTTAATTGGTTCTGTGTACGCCTCTTCTAGGTATATTGAGAATCGTAGTGTATTGGGTGTGATGTCGAGATGGAAGTATCACTTCAGTTATAATGGAGAGGATGATCACGAAGGATACGGAACTTGTTCTCTTATATGCTACAGCTATCGGGATATTATGACTAAGTCATGTATATCCGATTATAGAAACTAGTTACCAGAGATCTGATATGTGCTTCGTACGGGGCAGACACAATTCCAGCCCCATGCCGAGCACGTGACCATCCGATACTGGATCGACATACACAATACTACGTATACTACACCTGATATAGATCGTTTATTCCTGTAAGCATGTTTCTAGAGAATTGGGTAGGCATGGCGCTTTGCTAGAAGCCAACCTTGTCTTGTAAATCGGTACAAACATAGTACTAGGTACTTACGTGTTCGGATAGTCTGACGACCGTATTTACTGCCAACATATCCGGGGATCTCATGGGTCGCTTCCCGAAGATTCACCGATGATGTATGACTCGCACTTTATTAATCTGGGATTAATTAGATGAGAGAGAAAATTAATCTGGGATTAATTAGATGAGAGAGAAAATTAATCTGGGATTAATTCAGAGATATTTTATATGGGATAAAATATTATTTAAAGAGAGAGAGAGCGATTAATTTGGAATTAATCGATAAATTAATATATTCGATATATTAAACAAAATTGGATTTCGACGCGGAATTAAAATCGGATTTTAATTCGGGCGAACGATTTAATTTAGAATTAATTCGTTAGCGACATGAATAGTAATTATGCTAGGCATGATTATTTAATTAAATTAGATTTAATTACGACGCAACGGAAAATTCGTTGATTCGGAATTAGCGAATCCGCGCCCGGGAGTGTTTGCGGAACCACTCACATTTGGAATCGAAGTGGGACCCGCAAGTCACCTCTAGCGTCACATCATTCGTCAATCAAGTGATAAATGTCTTTCACTTTGAGTGATTGACACCAGTCACTATTCATGATTGATGTAAGTGGTTGAAAAGCATTTGATGGCTTGAAAGACATTTAACATTATTTTAATTAATGGTATTTGACTTTCAAATTTTGTGTATTTGATATACAAAACACACACAACTCTCATCTCTCTCTTCCCTTCAAGGATTCGGCCAAGAGGCCTATTTTCTCCTCTCTTCTCCATTCGGCCAAGGGCCACTTCTCTCTAAATTTCTTGGTAAATGCCGAGAGTCAAGAAGATGGATAGGAAGATTTGTTGCAAATCTTCAAGAGTGCTAGCACACAAAGAGGCATACAAGGTTATAGGGAAACCATCTCATGAGGATGGAATCACCATTGATAAAGCTTGGAGCTTGAAGATGAAGATGGGGTCCAAATACCCACCATGGCCGAGAGCTTCTTCAATAAACAGTAAAAGGATTTTCTTCGTCGCATCCAATCCGATCAATGTGAGTATGATTCTGCCATACTTCTTTGTGTATTCATACTTGTTTCAATGCTTGAAAATGATCCTTAGGACTTAATAGAAACCCAACAATCAGAAGCAGGGATGTAGTGTTTCTCGAAGACCAGACAATATAAGACAATGAAAAGCCCAAGATGTCTTCTAAAACCAGTGCCAACAAAGATGATGCAAATCCAGACACAACCTCAGCACCAACACCAGTAGCCATAGATGATGATGGGGTGCAAGACATGCCAGAAGCAGAACTGGAGGAGGAATGAGGTGTTGAGTAGGGGGAGCTGCAGCTTGCTCCATCAGAGGCTTCAGGATCATCCACAGTTCCGGATGACAACAGACAGCCAGAACCTCCAGTATGAAGATCTGAGAGAATCCAGATTCCATCAGCCAGATACTCAGGATCATAATATATTCTGCTTACTGACGATGGGGAGCCAGAAACCTTCAATGAAGTTGTATCTCATAAAGACAAAGACAAATGGCTGCACGCAATGCTGGATGAAATGGAATCTCTGCAGAAAAACAACACTTATGAGATAGTCAATCTCCCACATGGAATAAAAGTCCTTATGATTATTTCCAGATTAATAAGATATGAGACAATATCAATCCACGAAAGTTTAATCATTAAATATCACTAGTCATAGTATTATCGAGAATGGACATCGATAATACGGAATAGACTAGTATTGTACTTGTGCGCGTTATGGAAGCTTAACGGCATAGTTCTCATATATTTAAGTATTGGATACTTATGCAGATGTTATAGGAGGTTGTGTTTGCCGATGGTACGGAAACAGCATCGCTCTGGATAGACCCCTCAGAATCTTATTGGTAGTATGACTATGTGTCTATGAGAGTCCGAATCATGGTAGGTGTATTTGGTCTTAACTTGAGACTTGCATCGCGCATACTTGCCACAATCAATACGCTTTGGATTTGGTCATCCGGGGCTTTAACAGGTTCTGTGTACGCCTCTTCTGGGTTTATTGAGAATCGTAGTGTATTGGGTGTGATGTCAAGATGGAAGTATCACTTCAGTCATATGAAGATGACGATCACGCAAGGATACAGAACTGGTACTATATTATGTTGCAACTATCGAGATAATATGACAAGGTCATGATTATCCGATTAAAGAGACTAGTTGCTAGTGATCCGATATATGCTTCGTATGGGGCAGACACAACTCCAGCCCTAGGCCTAGCATGTGACATCCGATACTGGATCGCAATACGCAATACTTAGTATACTACGCCTGATATCGATTATGTATTCCTTAAAAGAATATTTCAGGAGAACTGGGTAGGCACGGTGCTTTGCTAGAAGCGAACCATGTCTTGTAAATCGGTAAGAATGTGGTAGGAGGTACGCACATGTTCGGATAGTCCGACGATCGGATTTACTGCCAACATATCCAGGGATCACATGGGTCGCTTCCTGAAGATTCACCGATGACGTTTGACTCGAGCAGAATTAATCTGTGATTAATTATGAGAGAGAAAATTAATCTAGGATTAATTACAGCGAGAATTTACCTGGGATAAAATTCGATTAGTCGAGAGAGAACGATTAATTTGGAATTAATCGATTAAATAATATATTCGATATATTAATTGAAATTAGATTTCATAGCGGAATTAAAATTAGATTTTAATTCGGGCGAACTAATTAATTCGTAATTGACTTTAATAGTAATTTTGTTAAACATAATTATTTAATTAAATTTGATTTAATTACATCACGACGAAAAATTCGTTAATTCGGAATTAACGAACCCGAGACCGAAATATATTTTGCAGGCCCACTCGAATTTTGAATTTAAAGTGGGGCCCACCTAGTCACATCACTAGTCAACTTTATTTAGCTTTTGGTTGATAGAAATTGGTAGTTGGTGTTAGCTTGTAAATTACGAAATCTTTATTTTATTTGATTTGTGTAAGACATTTACCAACTTTGGATATTTGGTATTTGATATTTTTGATTTTGGAAAATCAAAAAACAAAAAAACAAAAAAACAAAAAAAACAATTTGCACATTCTCCCTCACTCAAAATTGCCGACTGCACTCTCCCTCTCTCATTCTCCATTGGCGTGAACCTATGGTTCATAGTTCATGTTTTTGCTTCAAAAAAATCTTGATTGCTAGCACAACAAATGAGTCAACAAAGGTGTTAGGGAAACTTATCCGGAGCACTTCTATAAGGTAAAATTTTTGAAATCCCTACATCCTATTTGTCGATCATTGTAAGTATTTTTCCGTAAATTTACTTTGATTATTCACACAACTTCATGTCTTATTAGATCCTTGACATGTTCTAGGAACCTAACAGTTTATACTCTCGATGAGCATATTGAAAGTTCTGATCCTAATGATATTGTTTTGTTTGAAGCTATTAATGTTATGAAATAAAAATGGTTGCATTATTTTAGAGACATTCTTTTTACTTTATCTTATTGCTGCTGTTTTTTTATCCTAAATTTAAATCAGAAGGTTTGAATAGTATTTTACAAGCTTACTATGTATGTTTAAGAATATTATATGAAATTGATATTACAAGAATAATAGCTAAAATAAAAATTGATTCAATAGAGTTATTTAATGATTATATTAGAAGATATATCTTGTTATCAGTAGGACAATCTAGTAGTAGCGATCCCGTAATGCAAACAAGACTTAGTGCAAGTGATCGTTGGTTACTACAGTGAAATAAAAAATATAGGGATAACACGATTAATAACCCGTAATTAGATAATTCTTTATCTATAAATTTCGAGTTTTCAACTGAAAGTTTAATTAGTAAAAATTTTCAAATCTTTGAATGGTGGAACCGATATCAAAATATATATCATGTATTATCAATTATTACTAAAGAGATATTGGCAGCACATGTTTCCACTGTTGCGGTTGAGTAAGCCTTCAGCATGGGAGGTAATATATTGGAAGTTAGACGGTCTTCATTACATCCAAGCACTCTAGAAGCAACAACATATGTGGATGATTGGACCTGAGCTGATCTGAGGTAACAAGAAGATGTCCCCGATGAATTTGAAGACTTGTTCGACAATGCATTTGCAAGTACAAGCGGAACTAGAGCTGAAGGATCAACATGCACTGATAATGATGATTGATAATTAAATAATTGTAAAATTACAATGGGAAATATCATAAAATTATAATGGAATTACATGAGCTTTGGTTTCTCTTATCACTGGAGGATACATAGGCAACTTAAGTTCTTAAAAATTTAAGTTCAAGCTATTTAATTTAATAATTTAATTTTTTAATATTTTTAAACAAAAATTTTATTTGTAATTTACTGTAAATTTATTATATAAATTCAAATTCATAATCTTAAATTAATTTTTCAATCTCAAATTTTTTATTTAAAAAAAAAAACGAATAGAACCGGAACCGGAACTGAACGGTTCGGCTCCGATTCTAGTTTCGGTTCCACTTAAGTGTGGAACCGAAATCGAATCGGAATTAACCGGTCCGGTTCCAGTTCCACACTCGTGAAACCGGTAACAGGATCAATGGCCGGGTCTAACCGATGCATTGCCTGAACTACAAATATTAAACAGTACGAACGCAGTATGTTATAAAAATTAATGTCAATTTTTTTTTAAATGTTTAATATGAATAGTGACATTATTTTGGATGGTTTGATTGAAAACAACCTATTACATCCAACGTCCCATAATAAACCTACTATTGATATGTTTTTTTAACGAGCAATGACCCATAACGATATTACGGAGTCCTTGTGTCGTGTCTTGTGGCTCATAAATTAACCACAAAACATGATTAGGATGGTGCATTTATTTAATAAGTAAGAAAATTAATAAACGATGATTGCTCGCATTATAATAGCATGTGAACAACACGTCAATAAGCACATGAGCATTTGGGAAAACAGAACCCACTTTTAATGAGCCATGTTTGCAACCACTTCATCCATTTGTTTCCCTTTTTCTGTTTGTAAAGCACCCTGCACAATAACAATGCCAACAATTGAAAATTTGTTTAAATTTTAAGAAACTATAAAATTTCTAGCGAAGCCAGCCTAGTACAGCCTCTCTTTATTTGTATATGCACATGGAGAACGTGTGCTCCATTGTTTCCAGCAACTGCTTGCTCATGGCCCACCACAGACCCAACTACTAGTGATTGATTAGGGTTTCATCCCCACGTAAGTCGTTATGTGGCTCGAGGTGATGATGGCCTGGTCCAATGAGGTCACTTCGTATGATAAAGATGTTTGATGTGTATAATAATTATAGTCTTGCTTAATGCTAACTGTTTATTTCGGGTTAATTAAGTATGTGAATGAGGAGCTTGAATTTTAATTGAGGAAGAATTTTTTTAATTTTTTTATTACTTAAATTAATGGGTGCTTTTAATGGGGATTAAATAATAAAAATAAAAAAGTAATTATTTCACTGAGGGCTTCAATGGTCACACATGTGCCCTATCCTTGTCAATGTACAATTGCATGAACATGACACACTTAACAATGTGTCTACTATAATTATAAAGAAAATATCAATAAATTATGCGTGACTATGAGGCTGGGATTAATCCATGTCCCATAAGCCATCATGGTATTTGTTTGTCATGTGATTGTGGTCTTGAATTTTGTAGGCTTATATCAGTTCTTAAAATTTGATTTTAAAAATAAAAATCATAATATATTTTTAAAATTTGAATTTTTTATTTTTAATTTAGAATGCTATTTCTAAATTATATTTTAAAATCATCTTATATGTGTAAGATCATCTGTTTGTACCAAGAAAATATATATAACCAATCAAATGATGAAAGAAAAACAACATCCCACATTTTCTAACTTGTTCGCTGTGTACAGAACAAAGAATAGGTGTCAAAAACACACTATCATTTGAATATTTATATTATTAAATCGTAACCTTTTAATCGAATGTAGCCACGATTGCAGGTTTTAAACCATGCGCTTGTATTTGTACACACTATATTATGCTTTAATTTTCGCCCCATCAATAAATATCAGCTGATTTTTTTTCATATACTACAATTATTTGTGTTGTTTACAAGTGCTCGTGTCTGCATGTTCTTGCCTCAAGGGATGTAATTTGATGGCAAAAAATTTAAGATTTGATTGTCAAGTAATGGATTCGAATATAGGAATGTATTTTTTTTATAAGAGATTGAGATAGCCGAGAGTTGTATTTGGTCCGTTTAAGTCCGGATCGGATTGACGACAGAATTTCCAACGTTTCCAAAAAAAAAATGTCTGCATGTTCTTAATTAGCTCCCTATCCTATCAATGACAGAGAGAAAATTTGAGAAAGATGTATATATTTTCCGATTTGGATTTTTATAAATTATTATTAGTAATTATTAGATAATAGTTTAATATAACTAAATAATTACCGTGTATTATAATGAAAGCATGTATCCTAGAGAATTATAAAACTGTGTGCAAATTCTTTATTTTCGCCATCTTATGCAAGTACTATTAACAGTTCTGATTATGGAGCAATGAATGATTGCTCTTTTGCAAGCAACTACTATGTTCATACATTTGATGAATGTACATGTTTTTTGTTGGGAGATTAGAGTTAATTTTTCAAACATGTTTAACAAATATATATATATGGAAAGGATCCACTATTGCTGTGCTTTTGTTGCCCGGAGGAAAAAAAAGATTCCACAGCCCATATGCGGCGGCGAAGATGTATATGCATCTTTGTCTGATAGAGTTTTTATCATCAGTTGAAACTGCAATGGTGTACTTTGAACAAGACATGTTAAAGCATGATTTGCATATATATAATCCTTAAGAACAATCATCATTTTATTGAAACAAATATCAGAAGAAAATCTACCTTATCCCAACATCAAGATCTAATATGTCCAATCTTGTTGAAACAAATATTGACATTTAACAATCTGCTGTTAATCATTAGGTTTATGATAAATGGAAACATTAGCTAACCACCATGAAACCCTAAAGTTAATTAATTGATGTAATTAATAATGTGGGAGTGCCATGCATGCCATGTTTTATTGAGCTGGAATGAGGAAATTAAGGACCCCCCATTTCACATTATCAATGCATTGAATTTGGAAAGTAGGAGGAGGAATAATCCAGGGTGTTTTGTGTGTGAAGGGTGGTGGGTTTAGGAGGTTGAGGTGGTGGTGTTGAAGAATCATGTGGGTGCATGTGCATTGAGTTGGATAACATGCCCAAAGCATTAAGCAACTTCCTTAGGTACACTTGGCTCTTTCTTATTCATTAGTCCCATTCCCTTGGAGGCCCTCTATGAAATTGTTTCATATGGTCCCTTGATTCCTATTGGCTGCCTTTTAAAATATTTTGCATTATCCTGATTGGCCACCAACCCAGCTCTCAAAGCACCCTATAAAACCCCTTAGTTTGTTATATTTTTTGCTCATGGTCCTGTCTTGCAACCAAAGTTTCAACAAGTTTGGTTAATTTCTTTTAATTTGCCAAATATGGGAATTGTATCTTCACCCCTTGTTGATTCCCTTGATTTGAAGAGCAACATTCAAGGAAATGTGGAAAAGTCTAAGTTGAGTGAGAGTTTGTGGAGCAAAGTATTGGAAGCGCAAGCAAAGAGAAGATCATCATGGCAAGTAAGGAAAAGAAGAGTTACTTGGAAAAATGGACACATCAAAAGCAAGAAGCCCATAAGGGTTTTGATGAAGAAGAGAGCTCGTTTGGAAGGTTCTAAAAGGACTTCAAACGTGATTGAACGGAAGGTCAAGACCTTGAAGAAGTTAATTCCAAAGAATGATGAGTCCATGGGCTTAGATGGACTGTTCAGAGAAACCGCTCATTATATTTTGGCTTTACAAATGAGAGTAAAAGTCATGCAGATTATGGTTAATGTATTGACAGGTTCTGAGGAGTGAAAAATTTGATCTTATTTGTAAAGGCTGGTAGCTTTGTTTCTTTTCGTTTTATTTTTTTCTGTATTCTTTTTCGTTAATTGGTGATTCATATAGTTATTATAGGAGTTTGTTTGGTAAGATCATCAGCTGCATGTCTAGATTTAACAATAGATTTGGTCATTCTATATTGTGTGTGAAGAGTGGCATTGAGATATGGACAAGTGGATTTCTGGATTCACTGATATTTTCCAGATATATATTCTTTTATTTGAATAACATTAAGCTATCTTGTTCTCTATCCTATCATTTTGAAAACTGATAATACTTGTGATTCTAATATATCGTAGGAATTTAGATTCATATATATATTACGGGTGTTCATAGGGTCGGGTCAACTCGCGATCCGACCCGACCCGTTCGGGTTTAAAGAAAATAAAAAAATTTCCGACCGGACCTGAGATTTTCGGGTTAGGCAACGGGTTTGATACTAATACCCGACCCGACCCTAAAATTTTTTTTTTTATTTTTCTAAAATTTTTATTATTTTTCAAAAAAAATTATTATTTTTCTAAAAATTTTATTATTTTTTTTAAATTTTTACTATTATTTCATTTATTTATTACTTTTGTTGTATTGAAATTTTATATATATGATAATTTTCGAGAAATAAATAAGTAATATTTATATTTCAAAATAATTAATTCATTTTTTTTAAAAAAAAAAATTTTGGCCTACCCGATAATCCGACCCGACCCGCATCCGATCGGGTTTCACCTCCGCGTGACCCGACCCGCAACCCGACCTAACAAAATTTTAAAAAATCCGACCCCACCTTTGATCATCCCTAATATATATATAACGCACCATCCACAATCAATGCAATTACTCATGATTCTCAAAGCTTATATAGTTTAGTCATATAGATGAGTAAGTATTATCCCATTAGTCATAATTTATTGACCGGCCCAAACGAATGCGTTGACATGTATTAATGGATTAGGACTAAGGAAATAATACTTACTCACTTATAGGACTAAATTATATTAAAAAAGAAAAATCTTTTTAGGATTTCATTGTAAGGAATACAAAATTTATAGGACTAACAAAATTATTATCCGATCACACATATAATTTTTTGGGTTAACTGATTAGGACTAATAGGATGATGAAATTCTTCTAAGATATAGCCTAAATAACCCAAGAGGGGATGAATGGAGAATAAAAAAAAAAATTAAAGGTAATAACCACAATTACTAAATTTCAACCCCAACATTCCCAAGTATGAAATCAACCCAACACTTCAATCCCTCAATTCCATCCACACATTCGATCAATTCTCAACACTAATATCTCAAATATATTCCAATTTAGCGCAACCAATATCTCAACAATAAAATAATTAAAGTAATACAAGAGATAGCATTAGAGAAATTGTGCGCATGGAGATATTCCGTTAAATAAAAAAATTCATTTCGATCTACTAGATGGTCATATATAGATTGATCTTAATCCTGAGTGTACTACGAACTTCTACAACAGGCTATGTCCTTTGATTTATAAAGGTGAGGTTGGTGTAGCAATCCCAACCAATAGCTACGTACTTTGGGGACATGGTTTGGTGTGTAGCTGATGATGTTTTACATAGATATGGAGTTTACTCCTTCTTACGAGAAGTAGAAGAGTATCTTTCTTAAGGGCTTATTCGGTACTTGAACGGTTAGAGCGCTCAAGTTTTTCTATTACGAATAGAAAGATTAACAATCATACTGGTTATGAATAAATCGTTCATTAGATAATTAATGGTCCTTAAGGTAAAAATAATTAGAGGGGTATAACAGATATTATGACCCGGCTCTAATTACGAGATACTCGTGAATGGCTAATCCGTATGTAATGACTATATCGATGGACACCGATGTGGTTCGGCTTAGTATATCTATCTGCAGCAATGAGAGTGCAACTTCGGGTTTTTAGTGGAATAACCCGGAGTTAATAATTCAGAATATTCAATTAAGAGTTTAATTAATATTCCAAATTATTGGAGCTCGGAACCGTAGGTCCATTTGGTCCCCGTGCTAGCTTGATATTGTTGGTTTCTATAATATGTCCCAAGGAAAGATTAAGCATTTGAAATACAACATTGAATATATATATAAGATGAAGTATGGCGGAATCATACTTACATTGCTTTAGTGATGAAGAAAATCAAACCAAAATGGAAGCTCCAAGGTTGGGATGATTCGGCCAAGATGAGAAGAGGTGGAAAGCTCCAAGCTTTGTGTATTCCTTGCTCTATGATGGTTTCCCTATCACCTCTTTTGATCCCTTGTAAGGTGCTAGCCTTGCATGTGAGTAGATGTTCCAAACAACCTCAATATCTTCAAGTTTTAGACAACCAAAATGAAGAAGATGGAGAGCAAAAACTGCATGCAGTTTTCGGCAATGTGAGAGAGAAAAGAGAGTTTTTGTTAATTGATTTTGTTACCAAAAATCAATTTATATTTATGCCATAATGTTTATTAAATTAATAATAAAATTATGACATCAACCATGCAATGGCTTAGAGTGTCAAACACTCAAACTCCATGCATAACAATTGAGTGTATTGTACACTATCACCATGCAATGCATCATCAATAAAATAATACATATAATGACATGTGTCATGTGGGCCCCACACGTTTCCAAATGAAAGTGGGCCCACGTGCACTCACGCGTTCGGGTTCGATATTTCCGAAATACCGAACTTACGTCGCGACGTTAATTAAATCGAATTTAAATAAATAATCGCGCCTAGCGAAATTATTGTTTACGTCGCTAACGAATTAATTCTAAATTAACTCGTATGCCCGAATTAAAATCTAATTTTAATTTCGCGTCGAAATCGAATTTCGATTATTATATCGAATATAATAATTTTATCGATTAATTCCAAATTAATCGCTCTCTCTCTAAATAAGGCACTTTATCCGAGATAAAGTTTCTCCGCAATTAATCCAAGATTAATTAAGTCCGAATCAAATATCATAGGTGAATCTTCAGGAAGCGACCCAAGAGATCTCCGGATATGTTGGCAGTAAATACGGTCGTCGGATAATCCGAACACGCACGTACCTCGTACTACGTTCTTACCGATTCACAAGACAAGGTTGGCTTCTAGCAAAGCGCCATGCCTACCCAATTCTCCAGAAATATTCTTATAGGAATATAAGATCTATATCAAGCGTAGTATACCGTAGTATTGCGTACATCGATCCAGTATCGGATGATCACATGCTAGGCCTGGGGCTGGAGATGTGTCTGCCCCGTACGAAACATATATCGGACATCAAGCAACTAGTCTCTTTAAATCGGACAATCCTGACCTAGTCATATTGTCCCGACGGTTGCAACCTTTTATAGAGTACTAGTTCTGTGTCCTGCGTGATCATCACCTCCATATGTCTGAAGCGATACTTCCATCTTGACATCACATCCAGTACACTACGATTCTCGATAAACCCAGAAGAGGTGTACACAGAACCGGTTAAGGTCCCCAACCACCAAAACCAAAGTTTACCGATTGTCGCAAGTACTAGCGATGTAAGTCTCAGGTTAAGACCATATACACCTACCCTGATGCGGCCTCCCATAGACACCTAGACATACTACCAATGGGATTCCGCGGGGTCTATCCAGAGCGAAGCTGTTTTCCGTACCATCGGTAAAACACAACCTCCTATCGCACTTGCATAAGTATCCAATACTTAAATATATGAGAACTATGCCGTTGTGCCCTCACAACGTGCACAAGCGCAATACTAGTCTATTCCGCATTATCGATGTCCGATCTCGATAATACTCCGACTAGGGATATTTAATGATTAAACTTTTATGGATTGATACTGTCTCATATCATCTCAATCCAGTACTAATCATATGGACTTTCGCCATTTATAAATCAAAGTAAATAATATTACAAAACGGCAAAAGGCAATTTCATTATTACATAGTTAATTTTGTACAATAATACAATATTATTTACAAACAGTGACACAATGGGACACAATGTCTAACAGATATACTATAGCAGATTAAATATAATTGGATAATCCAATTATATAATCACATATGTAAATGTTATTAATATGATGAATAATATTATTTTGTCACATTTTAAACTATATTTTAAATTTAATATATACTTTTAAAATTATATGATAGTTAATTACATGTTATTTAATTATATATGATATAATTAAATAAAAGTTAAGTTGGTAATTTCCAAATTTGGGTTTTGGAAACCCTTGGATTTAATTTGGAAGTTACACCTTTTAAAAGGTGTTAAGCTTTTATTTTTGTAACATCATTTCCATAATGGAAATAAATATTGATGTTACAAAAATTTTTTATTTTGACATGTGCCTTGGCCAAATTTTGTAAAGGGAGGGGGGAAGGGTTTTGTTAATTTTCGAAATTAATAACCCTAAGTATAAAAAGAAAGTTTTCTTTTCTTTTTGAATTTTTTTTTCTCATTGCAAACCCTAGCCTCTGATAAGTGCGGTTTATACCCACTTATTATGGCATTCTTAGCCTATTATTTGGTTATGTTTCGTTCCATTTAATGTCATTTATAGTTTCTTTTATGTGTTAATTGTAGGAAGCATTAAAACATCAATAATGGAGTAAATACGAGTGTTTTGGGAACTTTCGGAAGCATCGGACGCGCACGGGAGCATAGAACGCGGAAAACAGGAACAAATGAAGAAGTCATCACTGGCGCCGCAACGCCCAAGTCCTGGCGCAACAACGCCAACAAGAACATAAGCTTCCCAGCCAAAAGGACGAGGATCAGGCGCCGCGGCGCCTGCAAGATCACACATTACATACACATTCCAGAGAGATTGGTGCCGTGGCGCCAATTTCCCATGCACCGTGGCGCTGCGGGAGTGATCAAACACACATGTTCCAGCAAATAAAATTAGGGTTTTTTAGATACCCAATGACACCCAAGGCTCTACTATAAATACATTAGTCCATCCAAGACTAAAAGATGAGGCTAATACACAGCACAAAATACAAAATACATATTTTAGAGAGATCCAATGAGGAGGATTGAAGAGCAACAAGAGGAGACAAAGGCGGTGACATTTGAAGAGGAAGAGATTCAATTCGGGTTTTATCATCTTATTTCTTTCTTAGAACTCTAATGATTTCCATTAGATTAATGACATTATTCTTTTTTTTTTTATCTATTGTCATGAACTGGACTCTTTAATTATAGAGACCGATGTAACTGATGCTTGGACTCTGTATTGTTTGTTAATTTTGTTACAATGTTTTAATGATTTATTTATATTCTTTTGAGTTTAATGCTTTGTGTTTGCTGGTCACAAATATGATGATATATGTTTAGAATCTGTCACTCGAGAGATGGGATTTTGAATGGATCTAGAGAATTAACCTAGGATTTTATAGAGTTCAAGAGAATCTGTAGTTCCTTTGAAGTCGTTAATATAGAATCACAAAGCGTAATGAGTTGTTAACTACTGAATTTTTATAGAGATATCGAAGTCTGTAGTTGATGATATTTTCATTCGGCACTCGAGAGAGGGAGAGGATATTTTCGGAGTCTTGACTTATAAATAATATAACTGAACAATGATTAATTGGCATGATTGATATATGGGTAACAGCTAGGTGAAATCAGTATCCAGAATCTCTACCGTATTAGTTCCTCCTATATAATTATTTTTATATTTATTTATTAAAATCTTTATTATTTATTTTCTAAATAAAGTTAGGATTATCAACTTGTCTATTTAGTGCGAGTTAACGCAATCTCTGTGGGTTCGCACTCTTTCACTGATTTATTAAAAAATTGACACCGTACACTTGCGGTATGATATAAAATAGCACAACAAGTTTTTGGCGCCGTTGCCGGTGATTTTTTTTTAATTCACATTAATACTACTACCAAGTAAATTTAGCTTTAATTTAGATTTTTTTTATCTTTTTTTTAGTTTATATTTATTTTATTTTATTTTGTCTTTATTTTGTCTTTTTCTTTTAGTGCTTCAGTGAATGAGAAAATCCACAAGTCTTGACTCGCTTCTGTTTGATCCTGAAATAGAAAGAACAACGAGGAGACTATGAAAAGAAAGAAAAATTGAACAAGAAGCAATGGCAGTTGAAAACAGAGAAATCATCCCACGTCAGGTGGCAATAAGAGATCACTTAAGCATGTCATTGATGATACCTATTATAGGATTGCCCATCAACCAATCAACGCCAATAATTTTGAGCTAAAACCTGCATTGATCAACATGGTACAAAGGAATCAGTTTGGGGGTTCAGCTGTAGAAGATCGCAACTTACACTTAAGGATGTTCCTGGAGATCGCAGATACTATAAAGATGAATGGCGTGAGTAAAGAGGCCATCAGGCTACGCTTATTCTCATTATCTTTACGGGATAGAGCGTGAGATTGGCTTCAATCAATATCGACGGGGAGTGTCACGACCTGGCAGGAAATGGCCACGAAATTTCTTGAGAGGTTCTTTCCACCAGCTAAATCAGCTCAACTGAGGGCATAAATTAGTATATTCAAGCAGTTGGAGACTGAGACTCTATATAAAGCCAGTGAGCACTTTAAGGATCTACTACGAAGATGCCCACAACATGATTAAGTAGATTGGGTCTAGATTCAGTTGTTCTATAATGGGCTGAATGGTTCAAATAGGACTGTGGTTGATGCAGCAGTTGGAGGAGCTCTATTCAAGAAATCAGTTGAGGACGCCTAGAATTTCGTAGAAGAAATAGACATTAACCATTATCAATGGCCAAGTGAACGCGCTACGATAACCAAAGTGGCTCTTGTGGCACTTACAGCTCAAATTTCCACCTTATCTATTGAATTAGCGGCAGCTACAAATATATGGTTATTGGAAGGAGAACCAAACTTTGAGCAAGTCCAATATGTGAACAATCAAAATTTCAACAGCTATAGAGGAAATCATGTGCCTAATCGCTATCAGCCAAACTTGTCATATGCTAATACAGAAAATGCCTTGCAACCTTCATCGGGCTTTGACTATCAAAGAGCTGAGCAGAAATCTTCCTTACAAGATTTCATGAGCACGTTTGTTGCTAATACTTCAGCGAGGTTTGAGAAGAATGAGTCAATGCTAGATAATATTGAGACACACATGGAAAATATCAGGGCAACACTGAAGTCATTAGAAATAAAAATTGGGCATATTACTTCCTCCATAACCATGCAGCAGTAATGGGTATTTGGATAAACTGCCACAGCTACCAAGCTATATTTTTCATGTCAAAGCAGCCAGTGGATACAAAAGAAGAAGCTACCATAACCACCATTTAGGTGGTTGCATCTGGCTGAAGACGTTAAACTTAGCGCTAGCGGGGAGGCAACCCATGCATTTATTATTTTTCTTTATTTTTAATTTTTATATTTATCGTGTGTTATTTATTAATTTGCATGTTATTTATGCAGGTAGCACGAAACACACAATGCCCGCGCAACCAAATTCTAACCTGTAAGAGCCTGATCAACTCCATGTATTGTAGTGTTGTTCCTCACTCTTGTTTTTATTTGTTATCTTACATTGAGGACAATGTAAGTTTTAAGTTTGAGGGTGTGTGCATGTTGTTTACTTGTTATTTTTTATATATAAATTAAAAAAATTTGTTTTTAGTCATTGCTAGTAAAGCATAAATCCTATGATGATACTGTTGTTTATGGGTGAAATTTTAGAAACGATAAGTGCCCAATTTACTTTTATCTGATGCCTTGAGTAGATGATCTAGGTTAGACTCGTAAGCACTTAATAATAGGGTTATAGCAGTAAGAACCGAAGTAGTTGACAAAGTGACTAGTTGAAGAAATTGCTTGCTGATGAATGACCGTTTGTTTAGATAGCTATCTCATTATGCTAGTATTATGATGTATGGTATGATAAGAAACGGAAAAGAAAAGAAACACCCTACAATCGATAAGCGTAAAGCTACCAATGGGCGATTATTAGGACCACCATAAGGAGAAATACTACCTTAAAGGGTAGGTGAGTTGAAAAAAAAGTGCAAAAAGAGAAGTAAAAAGAGACAAGAAAAGAAAAGAAAAATCATACCATACTGAGCAAAAATAAAGCAATTACAAAGCTTAATTAAGATATCTAAGTTTGTTTGACCCATCGATCTCAATTTTTAAGCAAAATCATTAAGTTGGCTTATTTAGGAATCAAGCTGTGAATGAACCTTTACACACACACACTGTGAGTCTAGCTTAGATGATTTACTCAAGAATTTGGATTTGAGTCGCAATTGCGTACTTTGAAGGTTCTCTAATTTCATTTATAAGCTTTCTTTGAGGATAATTTTATACGTAACTATCGGGATTATGCTTTTGTTATTTTTATATTCTTGCATGATTGTGTATAATGACGTTTGTGGGTATCGTCGCTGTAAGCCCTCACGAGACTATAACTCGTCCACTAGGGCCGCCTAGGGGTTTAAAGGCTTGTTGCATACGCTAAATGCAATCTTGATACCTACGAAAGTGGCTTAGTTAATTTAGTTAATTTTATTTATTTATCTATATTTAGTTTTTATTTTATCTTTTGCTCGGGACTAGCAAAATCTTAATTTTTGGTGTGTTTGATAAGTGCGATTTATACCCACTTATTATTACATTCTTAGCCTATTATTTGGTTATGTTTCATGCCATTTAATGTCATTTATAGTTTCTTTCATGTGTTAATTGTAGGAAGCATCAAAACATCAATAATAGAGTAAATACGAGTGTTTTGGGAACTTTCGGAAACATCGGACGTGCACGGGAGCATAGAACGCGGAAAGCAGGAATAAGTGAAGAAGTCATCACTGGTACCGCAGTGCCCAAGTCCTGGCGCCACAACGCCAGCGAGAAGATAAGCTTCCCAGCCAAAAGGCCGGGGATTAGGCGCCGCATCGCCATGCCCAGACGCCACGGTGCCTGCAAGATCACGTGTTACATATAATTTCCAGAGAGACTGGCACCGCTTTGACAATTGCCCAGGCATCGTGGCGCTGCGTGAGTGATCAAACACACGCATTCCGGCACATAAAATTAGGGTTTTTTAGATACCCAAGGCTCTACTATAAATACATTAGTCCATCCAAGACTAAAAGAGGAGGCTAATACACATCACAAAACATAAAATACTTATTTTAGAGAGATCGAATGAGGAGGATTGAAGAGCAACAAGAGGAGACAAAAGCAGTGACATCCGAAGAGGAATAGATTCAATTCGGGTTTTATCATCTTATTTCTTTCTTAGAACTCTAATGATTTCCATTAGATTCATGACCTTATTCTTATTGTTTTTATCTATTGTCATGAACTAAATTCCTTAATTCTGGAGACTGATGTAACTGATGCTTGAACCTTGTATTGTTTGCTAATTTTGTTATGAAGTTTTAAGGATTTATTTATATTCTTTTGAGTCTAATGCTTTGTGTTTGGTGGCCATAAATATGATGATATATGTTTAGAATCTGTCACTCGAGAGAGGGAATTTTGAATGGATCTAGAGAATATAACCTAGGATTTTATAGAGTTCGAGAGAATCTGTAGTTCTTTTGAAGTCGTTAATATAGAATCACAAAGCATAATGAGTTGTTAACTACTGGATTCTTATAGAGATATCGAAGTCTGTAGTTGATGATATTTTCACTCGGCACTCGAGAGAGGGAGTGAATATTTTCGGAGTCTTGACTTATAAAAAAATATAACTGAACAAGGATTAATTGGCATGACAAATATATGAGTGATAGGTAGGTGAAATCAGGATCCAAAATCTCTTTCGTATTAGTTCCTCCTATATAATTATTTTTATATTTATTTATTAAAATCTTTATTATTTATTTTCTAAATAAAGTTAGGATTATCAACTGTAGTATTTAGTGCGAGTTAACACAATCTCTGTGGGTTCGATACTCTTTCACTGATTTTTACTAAAACTTGACACCGCACACTTGCAGTAAGATATAAAATATCACAACAACCTTCTTCTTATTTTCCAACAATTCTCTCAAGTGTTGAGAAAAAAAAAACAAAAAAAAAACAAAAAAAAAAAACAAAAAACAAAAGGAAAAAACTTGTGTGACTTTAATCTCTAAAATTTTTATGGATTAGTTTTGGGAATCTAGCCCACACTAGTTTCCTTTGATTGTGAGACATAGCACGGAAGAATTCTTGGTGTCGAACCAAACTCTTCATCTTCTTCTTTCACATATATCACACGGTAGTGGGCATTGTTCTGATCATTGCCGTACAACCTTTTGGTGATAACAGGACTCAGTTTATTTTGGTTTTAATTCAGAATTTTTGGGGAATCTTTTGGGGAGTGTTAAGATTGTGTTGGGGCTGTTTTTCTTTGAAAAATCAGACCTGAAATTCTACAACAGTTCACGCATATAGGGGTTATTTGGGCAGTGAACTGAGCATTTTTTCGAGTAAAAAATAGTCACATATTTCACTATTGTTCGGGGGCTGTTTCAAGGCTGAAATTTTGTCTAAAATAGCAGTAAAAATTCAGTCTTGGTGTTGGTAACTTTCGGCCTTTTGGTGAGAAGGGCATAAAAAATTTTCAAGTCCGATCCGAGTGCCTAACGTATTTATGCTGCCCTAGGAAAGTGGTTCCTACAATTGGCATCGAGAGCAAAGGTTGAAAAGTGTTCTTAACCCTTCTCTTTTGATTTAAAGTTACCGTTTTTATATATTTATATGAGTTACAAATATTGATATGCATGTTTAGATGAGAAGACACAAAATAATATTCATGAGATGAATGATTATTGTTTTTCATATGATGAATGGATTTTGCATTGGTCGTAAATTTTTGCGACTCTTATTTTTGTGTTGGTTTTGGTTTTGAGATGTAAGGCCATTGTTTACAAATGCTATAATTTAATTTTCCAAGATACAAATTTTAATTGTTGTAATTTGGAGCACCGAAGTCGCAAAAGAAGCCAACACCACCTCGGAGTGAGATTTGAAGACCAAGGGATGCCTTGGGATATTTTTGTACGAATTAGATTAGTATAGGAAAAAATAAGAGCCCGGTCAATGCAAATTTTTTTTTTCTTGTATGTGTGTTTAATTCGAAATGTTTGAATAACATGTCATATAGCTTAGGGTGCCTACTCTTGCATTTCACATGACATAACTTGTTTTTGGATGCATATATATATATATATATTCTAGACATGAAATACGATTTTATGTGATTTAAAATGTTAAATTGGAATATGATATGCATGGAAAATGATTAATTAGATTAATTGGTATTAAAGTTTAAAATTTGAAATTCTAATATAATGAGCTTAATTAGTGCATCATAAATTCCATTAGTATACAGGATGGAAACCCGGATATAAATTCCATAGTCGAATCCGAATGGATGGTAATATGGTCTGTACTTGGGATACAATTCCATGTACCTTTGGATTTTATAATGCAGTTAGATTAATTAAGTAGTTTAACTAAAAACTTGATCATTTTAGGATTCCAACAATTTTAAACTAATTAGTGTTCTAGTATTTTAAGAGTTCAAATATAATAGGTCACTAATACTACACCAATTAAATTATTTTAATCGAGTATATTAATTAGTAGAGACTAATGATATTATTGATATAAATTTTAAGAGTTAAAATTGGTTATACTAGTGTTAGTAAAAATTATGATTTAGCTGCCATAAATTTATGCATACTAGTAAATATAAAATATTTGATATTTTAAAATAGAAACCTTAATTTTAAAATAGTGAGTGGGAGAGGAACATAGGATAGTATATCCTACGATCTACGTTGTTAGTCCGAAAAAGTGAAATTCAAAAGGCTCCTCGAGACGGCTTTGCGTTCGTCCCTTTACAGATGGTGTCTATTTTGGGTCAATATCAAATTTGGATTTCAAGAGGATAGGTACTCTAGATGTATCTGGTGAACTGATCTACCCTACGGCGGCACTTCACTAGTTAAGTCTAAGGGTTTTGAAACGACGAGTCACACTCACAAATGAATGATTAAATGTTAATCAAATTCCTTGATCAAATCAAACAATGGTTGATTAATATAGGAATAAGAGTTATTCCTGCATATATTAATTGATTGAGATTGTCTCAATCTATCATACAAATACTTGACCTACCCTACGGCGGCACTTATTTATGGGATGATAGATTTTACTGGCATAGTAATTCTCTTAGGTTTCTAATTCGTTATTCATGGTTCATGCATCATTTTTAAATTTATAACAAAATTGTTTGATAGATTTAATACACGATGAATGAATATTAAATGCATGTTTATTTTTAATTTTCAGCCATGGTTTATACAATTATTTCCATACTTGTAACATCCCCAATACGGAAATGTTACCAGCATGCAACAAATCCCACTGTCGCCTTAGCCTCAAAATCTTGAATTAAGACACTTGCTTCATATTTCTATACTATGCAATTTGAATACTTAAATAAACTAGTATGCAAGATCATGAATAGAAACTCATGTTTATATACATGATCAAATGTAAATGTAATGTATAAACATCTTCCTCCTCATGACAATAATACAACAAAAGGACTCCTCATAAGACTACACTCTAGATGAATATAGCTATGGAATGATGGACCCGACGACTAGTGACTGTAGTTTAACTCTTGTCCTCGAACTAGGTCTCCAAAACGGCACATGGCTCACCAAAAGGAGTGTCCTGCAAAACAACTAGGAAGTGATGGGGTGAGTCCAGAGGATCTCAGTGAGTGGAGCTGCAAAATAAGAAAACGAATCAGAACATCATATGAAACCATTTATACTTAAAGCTTTTCTGAAAACTTTCTTGAAACTCATTCTTTTCTTTTAACTGGAAAACATTTTTCTAAAAACTTTATGAGAAAGATAACTTTGGTGCTGTAGAAAAACTGGACGCATGAGGGCGTTACGTATTACCGTCCCCCCATACGCTTATCTGGAGCCAGAAGTGCAAATCCATGACTTTGGGGCGTTACAAATCACCGTCCCCCAAAGCATGCCACTCCTGTCCCTGAAACTGATGGTCTTGAGGCGTTATGTATCGCCGTCCCCCAAGCCAAAAAGTAGAAATGGGGGTGCAGATCTATGCTACCCTCCAAGCTCTGAAATTAGGGTCTAGGGGCGTTACGTATCACCGTCCCCCTAGCCCTGAACTACGTGTGCCCATGGTCTCTTTCCGTCAATTCCATAAGTGAGAGCTGAGGTGGGTTTTTCCCTCATGCCTCGAAAACATAAAGACTATCATGAACCGGTCTAGAAAAGGTCTAAACACCATGTTCATCAGATCCATAAACGCTGCAGGGGCATTGGTCAGACCAAATGACATTACTAAAAACTCGTAATGCCCATATCTGGTTAGAAAAGCTGTCTTTGGAACATCACTCTCTATAATTTTCAATTGATGATATCCCGAGCGTAGGTCAATTTTTGAGAAACACTGCGCCCCCTGCAACTGATCGAATAGATCATCAATCCTTGGCTGTGGATATTTATTCTTGATCGTCACCTTATTCAACTGCCGATAATCTATACACAATATCATTGTCCCATCCTTCTTTCTCACAAACAACACCGGAGCGCCCCATGGAGACACATTGGGGCGAATAAAGCCCATTTCCAACAAGTCTTGCAATAGCGCCTTTAACTCTTTGAGTTCTGCAGGAGCCATCTTGTATGGAGGAATCGATATAGGTTGCGTCCCGGGCATGACATCTATACAAAACTCAATCTCTCTATCCCGTGGTAATCTTGACAACTCATCTGGAAACACATCAGGATACTCCTTCACCACCAGAATCTGTTCAAGGTCTTTATTCCCCGCTCTGCTATCCGTCATATAAGCCAAATAACCATATTCTTTTTATGAAGTAGCTTAAACTCAAATTGTGAGGCACCACCGTCCTATCTCCATAATAAACCTTTACCGATCTACCGGGAACATGTAGTGTAACGGTCTACTCATACAATCAAGTACCATATGGTGCTTAGCTAGCCAATCCATCCCCAAAATAACATCGAAGCTCAAAATACCCAACACTACTAAATCAGTATAGGAAATGTATCTGTCGATGTCTATAGAACATTGTCTCACACCTTGTGTAGCTTCTATAGGGTCTCCTACTGGTGTAGCTATAATGATAGGGGAGTCTAAGAACTCAATGTTCATACCCATATGAGTGACAAAACACGGTGCCACAAAGAAATATGTAGCTCCTGAATCAAATAATACTATTGCTTGCACAAAATCAATCAACAATGTACCTGTGACTAGACCTGGTCACGGTTCCGTTTCGGAACCGAAACTGAACCGGTTGGAACCAGACAGTTTCGGTTCTAACCGATTCTGGTTTCGATTTCAGAATCGGAACCGTAATGGACCGATTCGGTTGTGGTTCCACCATCGACCGAATCGGTTAGAACCGCTGGAACCGGTCAATTCCAACGGTTCCAACAGGAACCCTCCCACCGGCTACTAGCCGTTGGGGAAAGGGGCAGGGAGTCGTTTGGCTCCCTGCCCCCTAAAAAATAAAAAAAAGGCCTAATGGCCAAAAAAAAAAAAATTAAAATTGTAATATAAAGTTCCTAATATACGCCTAATAACGGTAATAAAAAGGTTATATTTATGGGCATTTTCGGTATAAAAAAAATATTCTAAAATTCTAAAAATATGAGTCATTTTTCATTATTTCAACACACCAATTTCTCAACTCTCTCAATTCCTACAATTATCTTATTCTCAATTAGTTATTATCATTCTCAATTTTCTTATTCTTCTTACTTATTTCTTAAAAAAAAAATGGCAAGCTCATCTGAGAACATAATGTCAAATATGCCACCCAAGAGAGCGGCCTTAGTGTCGGTTCACAATCATGGAAAAGAGAAGTTAAGTCTCGTTCCTCGGATGTTTTCAAAATTCATTTTCATTTAGACCAAGAGGATGAAAGTTCAAGAGCAGTTTGCAACAATTGTGGGGTTTCCTACAAATTTTCTGATGGATACGGCAATATGATCAAGTACATTTAAAGACATCATGCGGTTGAACTTAGACTTGATACGACGCAAACTCAAGTGGCCAGTTATGCATCATCTAGTATAGGTACGAGTGCTGTAGATTTATTTAAATATTCTGATTCAAAAAATAGAGAAGAATTTGCGAAATTAACTTGTATGACACATATTTCTTTAAGTTTTGGTGAAAAACTTCATTTTACTAATTACGTGCATAATGTTTTAAATCTTGCTGCATGTAGAATGACTCGAAACACAATAAAATGTCATATTTTTAAATTATACAAAGATGATAAAATTATTTTAAATGAAAAATTTAAAGATATTAAGGGTCGTATTTCTATATGTTCTGATATTTGGAGTGACCATTGGCGAACACACTCATACATGGGTATGACTTGTCATTGGATTGATGCATCATTTACCATGCAAAAATGACTTATTGCATTTAGAGTTTTTGATGACCAACATAATGAAGAAAATATTTATAAAATGATGAAGGTAATTTTTTTTTAATATGGTTTAGTAGATAAAATTTTAACAATTGGATTTGATAATGCATCTGCAGATACTGCATCCATCAATGATTTAAAAGAAAGAAGTCAACCAAATTTAGAGGGTCAATTTTTTCAAATTCGTTGCACATGTCATGTCCTTAACTTATGTGTTCAAGATGGTCTGCAAAAATTATCACCTTCCATTGATCCTATTAAGACGACACTTAATTATATTTGGTCATATTCTCAAGTTAGAAGATAATGGGCCAAGTTTTGTAAAATAAATGGTATTAAACCGATTAAATTTTCAAGAGTTTTTCCAACACGTTGGAATTCGACTTATTTTCTTTTATGTCAAGCATTACAATACAAAGATGCATTATGTAGTTTTTTTTCTCAACATGTTCAAAATATCACACTTTTTCCAAGTCAATGGGATATTTGTGAAAAAATTTTAGAAATTTTAAAAGTTTATAATGATGCTACTTTAATTTTTAGCGGAGTTTATTATCCTACAACAGATTTATTTCTTCTTGAAAGTTTGAATATTGTTGGTACTCTCGATGAACATCTTGAAAGTAACGATCCTAATGATATTGTTTTGTTAGAAGCCATTACTGTTATGAAGGTAAAATGGTTGAATTATTTTAGAGAAATTCCTTTACTTTATTTTATTGCTGCTGTTTTTTATCCTAAATTTAAATTAGAAGGTTTGAATAGTGCTTTACAAGCTTAATATGGTTATTTAGGAATATTAGATGAAATTGATATTACAAGAATAATAGTGAGATTAAGAAATTATTTAATTGAGTTATTTAATGATTATATTGTAAGATATAACTTAGGAACAATAAGTGACTCTATTAGTAGCGAACCAGTAATTCAAACAAGACTTAGCGCAGGGGATCGTTGGTTACTGCAACGAAATAAAAAACCTAGGGAGATGACAACTAATAACCCCGAATTAGATAATTATTTATCTACAAATTTCGAGTTTGCTACTGAAAGTTTAGTTAGTAAAAATTTTAAAATCCTTGAATGGTGGAACCGATATCAAAATATATATCTTGTTTTATCAATTATTGCTAAAGAGATATTGGCAGCACCTATTTCCACCGTTGCGGTTGAGCAAGCCTTCAGCTTGGGAGGTAATATATTGAAAGCTATACAATCTTCATTACATCCAAGCACTCTAGAAGTAACAGCTTGTGTGGATAATTGGACTCGGGCTGATATGAGACAACAAAAAGATGCCCCCAATGATTTTGAAGACTTGTTCGATAATGCATCTGCAACAACAAGTGCAAGTGGAACCTGCGCTGAAGGATCAACTGATAATGATGATTGATAATTACAAAATTGTAAATTTCCAAAGGGGAAATATCTTAAAATTGTAATGAAACTACGTGAGCTTTGATTCCTCTCACCCTTAGAGGATACGTAGACAACTTAAATTTTTTAAAATTTAAGTTCAAGCTCTTTAATTTCATAATTTTATTTATTTATTAAAATAATCTAATTTATTGTAAATCATTTTTGGTTCTAGTTTGGAACTGGGAACCGACCGGTTCGGTTCGGTTCCAAACTAGAACTGAACCGCCGGCCAAACGATGGGTTCTGCCAGTCTCGGCTCTGGGCCTGGTGGCTGCGGTTGACGGGTAATCAACTGGGCTAAAGCTGCTACTGACTGGTATATCTACAGTAAACCGCCACTACTGGGTCATTGGGCTGAACCACTGGTGCAGCTCTACCTTCCCTCACAACACTCTCATGAACAGACTCCATTCCCTGCCCCATATCTGGCTTAGGAGGAGGTACCACTGATCTCTTATCGAGATTTATGCCTTGAGGTGCCCTACCACGCCTGAGTCTACCCTTGACTCCGGTTCTTCCCTTGTGTGGCATGAATATCTAAGAAATTAAGAAAGAAACGAAATGGTCAATTACATGTAAAGGAATTTTAAGTAATTTAAAATGAGACATAACTCGAGACAAGTTTACTAGAGTAAACAGCCACTCATATATAGTAGTACCCCAGGTATACCACATATAAAAGCCACTGCTACTCCCTTACTACAGTCACTGACTCCCTAGACCATGCTCTGATACCATCTTTGTAACATCCATAATACATAAATGTTACCGACAGGCAACAGATCCCACTGTCGCCTTAACCTCTAATGACCAAGTGACCGGATAGATAGGTTGATAATGAACGGAGCTTTAAACCAGTTAAAGCTCAGAACTTTACTAGTCTGTGAATCCTGTTGAGAAGGAAAAATGACCAAGTGACATTTTACTGGAAAAAGGTATAAGAGCCAGTCAACCACTTGAGCTAATACATTCAGACATTTGTGGACCGATGAATGTAAGAGCCCGAGGTGGTTATGAATATTTCATCACATTTATTGACGATTATATAAGATATGGGTATGTTTACCTAATGCAGCACAAGTCAGATATTTTTGAAAAGTTCAAAGAGTATCGTGCTAAGGTTGAGAACCAATTAGGTAAGACAATCAAAACTCTATGATCAGATCGTCGAGGAGAATACCTTTATAGAGACTTCAAAGAATTCTTAGTTGAGCAATGGATAGTATCCCAACTCACAGCACCTGGAACACCACAACAAAATATTGTTACTAGACATGATAAAATATATGTTTAGTTATAGTTCACCACCTAGTTAATTCTGAGGGTATGCATTGCAAACACCATTGTATATCTTTAATGTAGTTCCATCTAAGTATATTCCTAAGAGTCCCTTAGAGATGTGGAGTGGTTGTAAAACTAGTTTACGACATTTCGGCATATGAGGATTTCCAGCACATGTGCTGAAGAATAAGACTACTAAGTTGGAGCCACATTCACAGGTGTTCCTATTTGTTGGCTATCCTAAGGAAACTAAGGGTGGATTCTTTTATAGCCCTGAAGATAACAAAGTGTTTGTATTGACAAACACCATATTTCTAGAGAAGTACTATATGAGAGAGTTCAAATCTCGTAGTAAGGTATTACTCGAAAAGTTACTTGTTGGTTTGACCAGCATACCATCATCAATGATAGTTAACACACCTTCAACATCTGAGCGTCAGATGCTAGTTCTTCAGAATGATCTGCCACCTAGAAGTAGTGGGAGGGTTGTACGACAACCTAATCGCTATCTAGGAGTTAGATAGGCACAAGTTGCTGTTTCCAGTGATGGTGTAGATGATCTATTGACCTATCGTAGTACAATGGATGATTCTGAAAAAGAGGAATGGCTCAAAGCCATGAACCTCTAGATGGAGTCTAAGTACTCCAACTGAGTCTGGGAACTTATGGACCAACCTGATGGGGGTAAAACCCATAGGTTGCAAGTGGATCATCAAGAGAAAGAAAGAATCAAATGGGAAGGTATAGACTTTCAAGACTAGGCTAATGGCAAAGGGTTATACCCAAAAAGAGGGAGTTGACTATGAGGAAGCTTTCTCTCCAATAGCCATGCTAAAATTCTTCCGCACTCTTGAATGTATCTATATGGTACAACCAGAGGGGTTCATAGGCCAAGGTCAAGAGAAAAAGGTTTGTAAGCTGCAAAGGTCAATTTATGGACTCAAGAAAGCATCTAGATCTTGTAACATAAGATTTGATACCACGATCAAGTGTTATGACTTTGAGCAAAATGTTGATGAACCTTGTGTATACAAACGCGTTATTGACGGGAATGTGATTTTTCTTGTTTTATACTTCAATGATATTTTACTCATTGAGAATGATGTAAAGATATTATCGAACGTGAAAACCTGACTAGCTAACCAATTCCAAATGAAAGATTTGGGAGATGCTAGTTATGTTCTTGAGATCCAGATACTTCGGGATCGCATGAAACTGTTAGACATTATGTCCCATAGCGTCACTGTTTGTAAATGATATTGTATTATTGTACAAAATTAACTATGTGATAATGAAATTGCCTTTTGCCGTTTTGTAATATTATTTACTTTGATATATAAATGGCGAAAGTCCATATGATTAATACCGGATTGAGATGATAAGAGACAGTATCAATCCATAAAGGTTTAATCATTAAATATCCCTAGTCGGAGTATTATCGAGATCGGACATCGATAATGCTGAATAGACTAGTATTGCGCTTGTGCACGTTGTGAGGGCACAACGGCATAGTTCTCATATATTTAAGTATTGGATACTTATGCAAGTGCAATAGGAGGTTGTGTTTTACCGATGGTACGGAAAACAGCTTCGCTCTGGATAGACCCCGCGGAATCCCATTGGTAGTATGTCTGCGTGTCTATGGGAGGCCGCATCAGGGTAGGTGTATATGGTCTTAACCTGAGACTTACATCGCTAGTACTTGCGACAATCGGTAAACTTTGGTTTTGGTGGTGGGGGACCTTAACCGGTTCTGTGTACACCTCTTCTGGGTTTATCGAGAATCGTAGTGTACTGGATGTGATGTCGAGATGGAAGTATCACTTCAGACATATGGAGGTGATGATCACGCAGGACACATAACTAGTACTCTATAAAAGGTTGCAACCGTCGGGACAATATGACCAGGTCAGGATTGTCCGATTTAAAGAGACTAGTTGCTTGATGTCCGATATATGTTTCGTACGGGGCAGACACATCTCCAGCCCCAGGCCTAACATGTGATCGTCCGATACTGGATCGATGTACGCAATACTACGGCATACTACGCTTGATATAGATCTTATATTCCTATAAGAATATTTCTGGAGAATTGGGTAGGCATTGCGCTTTGCTAGAAGCCAACCTTGTCTTGTGAATCGGTAAAAACGTAGTACGAGGTATGTACGTGTTCGGATTATCCGACGACCATATTTACTGCCAACATATCCAGAGATCTCTTGGGTCGCTTCCTGAAGATTCACCTATGATATTAGATTCGAACTTAATTAATCTTGGATTAATAACGGAGAAACTTTATCTTGGATAAAATGCCTTATTTAGAGAGAGAACGATTAATTTGGAATTAATCGATAAAATAATATATTCGATATATTATACGAAATTAGATTTCGACGCGAAATTAAAATTGGATTTTAATTCGGGCAAATGAATTAATTTAGAATTAATTCGTAAGCGACGTGGATAGTGATTTCGCAAGGCGTAATTATTTAATTCACGTCGCGACGGAAATTCGTTAATTTGGAATTAACGAAACCGAGCCCGAATGTGCTTGCGGACACATTCGTATTTTGAATCGAGTGATATCCGCAAATCACATCGCGATATCTCATTACTTAATACGAATAGATAGTGAATGTATCTAGTCACCTTTAAGGGATGATGCATTGTCTCTAATCTCAAAGTATGGTAATGATAGCAAATGATGGATTCATTTTGGAGGGAATGCCATGCACGGTTTTGGAAGGATTTTTTGCATTAAAAAATTCTTTTGGTATTAGATATCACTTCACTTCATTTTCCTTGGTCATTCACGTTTTTTGGCATGCAAAGGAAAGAAAATCAAAAGTGAAACACTCTCCTCTCTTCCTCTCTTGCTCACGCCGTTAGCTGCACCAACAAGGCAGAAAATTGTTTTCTCATTCTCCATTTTTGCTAGCACAAGCAAGGGATCTAAAGAGGTGATAGGGAAACCTTCCAAGGGCTTGGAATACTTAAAGCTTGGAGCTTTCCACCTCTTGTCTTCCTTGGCCGAAAATCATCAACCTTGGAGCTTCCACTTTTGGTTTGATTTTCTTCATCACTAAAGCATTGTAAGTATGATTCCGCCATACTTCATCTTTTAATATATATTCATTGTTGTATTTCATAAGCTTAATCTTTCCTTAGGACATATAATAGAAACCAACAGAAATGACTGTTAGTTATGTCTCATGCATCATACATCGACAAGATCCTTGTACGTTTTGGGATGCAGAATTCCAAGAAAGGCAATTTGCCTTATCTACATAGAATTCACTTGTCAAATGAATAGTCTCCTAAGACACCTCAAGAAGTTGAGGAAATGAGACATATCCCATATGACTCAGCAGTTGGTAGTCTCATATATGCTATATTATGCAGGAGATCGGACATATGTTTTGCAGTGGAAGTAGTCAGTTGGTTTCAGTATAACCCATGATTGGATCATAGGCTGGATATGAAACACATTCTCAAGTATCTTAAGAGAATGAGAGATTATATGCTTGTGTATTCTGGTGAGGATATGATCCTAAGAGGATACACAGACTCTGATTTTCAGACGAATGTCGATTCTAGGAAATCAACATCTGGATTAGTGTTTACCCTAAGTGGTGGGGCTATAGTATGGCAGAGTATAAAGAAAGCCTATATTGTTGACTCCACCATGGAGGATGAGTATATAACTGCTCGTGAAGTAGCTAACGAAGCAGTCTGGCTCCATAAATTCTTGGGAGATCTAGAATTCGTTCCAGTTATGGATAAACCAATCACCCTTTATTGCGATAATAGTGGTGCAGTGGCAAATTCAAATGAACCAAGAAGTCACAAGAGGGGAAAACATATAGAGAGGAAATATCATCTCATCAGGAGATAATGCAGAGATGAGATATTTTTGTCACAAAGATTGCATCCGCAGATAACCTGGTGATTTGTTTACAAAGACCGTGTCAGCTAAAGTGTTTGGAGGTCACCTAGATGGTCTAGGATTATGTGACATGTCCCATTTTCTCTAGTGGTGGGAGATTGTTGGGATATATGCCCTAGAGCATCATGTAATGTAAACAGTATTATATTTATGAAATAAAATGATGTATTATTTATTTATCAAAGTGTTTGTTTAATATCAAATATTGTATATTATCATGTTTACCTTAGATTACTCATATGCCTTCAGACTTAGTGTATGAGTGTCATACACAGGAGGATTTAAGTATGAAGTTAGTAATCTAAAACAGTCTATAGAGAGCGAACAAAGTGGGTAATTTATTTGTGATTAATCTGTAGGTGCGGTCTATGCTATAATTATATGGTGATCTTGATCTGGGATCGTCCATGGGGAGACATGAGAATGAAGGCACCTTGAATGATATGATCATATAGGACTGGACCTATACAGAAATGAGTTTCTTATAATTTTCGTTAAATAAAAAAATTCATCTCGATCTACCAGATGGTCATATATGGATTGATCTTAATCCTGAGTATACTATGAACTCCTGCATGGCAGGCTATGTGCTTTGATTTAGCAATCCCGACCAATAGCCACGTACTTTGGGGACATGGTTTGGTGTGTAGCCGGGGATGTTTTACATAGATATGGAGTTCACTCATTCTTGCAAGAAGTAGAAGAGTATCTTTCTTAAGGGTTGATTCACTACCTGAATGGTTAGAGCACTTAAGTCTTTCTATTGTGAATAGAAAGATTAACATTCATAATGGTTATGAATAAATCGTTCATTAGAGAATTAATGGAACTTAAGATAAAAATAATTTGAGGGGTATAACAGACATTATGACCCATCTCTAATTACGAGATACTCGTGAATGGTTAATCCGTATATAATGACTATATCGATGGATACCGACGTGGTTCGGCTTAATATATCTAAATGCGGCAATGAGAGTGCAACTTCGGATTTTTAGTGGAACAACTCGGAGTTAATAATTCAGAATATTCAATTAAGATTTTAATTAATATTATGAGATTATTGGAGCTCGGAACCGTAGGTGTAAGTGTTCCTAGAACATGCCAAGATCGTCTAAGAGTGATTTGTGTGTGAATAAAATCAAAAGAGTTGCGAAAAATACTCACATTGATCGGATTAGTTCAAAACTTTTTATGCATTTCGGTGGAAGCTCCAAGTCCTTCTTGAGTGTTTCCAACACTTGGGTGAGTTTCCTTATCAACTTGATTCACTCCTTTAAGTGCTAGCTTGAAACAAATTGAAAGAAAAATTGCTCTCCAAGAGAAGCAATGTATTCTGCAATTGAGAGAGTTTTTGGGAGAAGATGAATAGTCACCTTTTGTTTCCAAAACTTAACTTTAAATAATGTGTGATGTGTGATTAATGCCCAACAATTAAAGTTGCAAACCACTTCCATCACCAAAAAGTCACATGTGATGTAAGTGATGTGGGTCCCACCCAAATTTGAATTCCAAATTCAAGTTGGCTTTACACAACACACGTTCGGCCCGGTTCGTTTAAATCTGACTAAACGAATTTTCCGTCACGACGTAATTAAATCTAATTTAATTAAATAATAATGCCTAGGAAAATTATTATGGAAATCGCTTACGAATTATGTCTAAATTAATTCGTTCGCTTGAATTAAAATCTAATTTTAATTCCGCTTTGAAATCCGATTTCATTTAATATATCTAATATATTATTTTAGCCCAATTTAAATAAAATAAATAGTAAAATCTAATTTCACTATTAAATTTACTTTACCGATTAATTCTAAATTAATCGCGTTCTCTCTTCTCGAAGAAATTAATCCCAGATAAATTCTAGACGCAATTATTCCCAGATTAATTCTTTCTCTTTTAATTAATCTCAGATTGATTTATTGTCATAATTAATCCCAGATTAATTTTCACTCTCATAATTAATGCCAGATTAATTTTCTGTTCGATTCAAATCTCAACGGTGAATCTTTGGGAAGTGACCCAAGAGATCCCTAGATATGTTGGCAGTAAATACGGTCATCGGACTATCCAAATACCTGCATACCCGGTACCACGTTCTCACCGATTTACTAGACATGGTTGGCTTCTAGCAAAGCACCGTGCCTACCCAATTCTCTAGAAATATTCTTTAAAGGAATATGTAATCTTTGTCAGGTGTAGTATACGTAGTATTGCGTATTACGATCCAGTATCGAATGTCACATGCTAGGGCTGGGGCTGGAATTGTGTCTGCCTCGTACGAAGCATTTATCGGATCTCTGGTAACTAGTCACTATAATCGAATAATCATGACCTTGTCATATTATCCTTATAGCTGCAGCATACAAGAGAACCAGTTTCGTATCTTGCGTGATCATCATCTCCATATTACTGAAGTGATACTTCCATCTTCACATCACATCCAATACACTACGATTCTCAGTATACCTAAAAGAGGTGTACACAGAACCTGTTAAAGCCCTGGTCGACCAAAACCAAAGCATACTGATTGTCGCAAGTATTAGCGAAGCAAGTCTCAGGTTAAGGCCAAATACACCTACGCTGATTCGGATTCCCATTGACACATAGTCATACTACCAATGGGATTCCGAGGGGTCTATCTAGAGCGAAGCTGTTTCGGTACCATCGATAAACTCAATCTCCTATTACACTTGCATGAGTATCCAATACCCAAATATATGAGAACTATGCCGTTATGCTTCCATAATACGCACAAGTGCAATACTAGTCTATTCCGCATTATCGATGTCCAGTCTCGATAATACTATGACTAGGGATATTTAATGATCAAACCTTACGTGGATTAATACTGTCTCATATCTTATTAATCTGGTACTAATCATATGGACTTTTATCATTTATATATCCCGGTAATCCAATTAGAAATGATAAAAGAGCAATTTCATTTGTCACATATTTAATTTGTACAACAACGTCATGTTCTGTACAAATAGTGATGCTATGGGTCATAATTGTCCAACAGTCTCCCACTTGGCCTATAGCCAATCACTCAAGTGTCTAACACCTGACTATGTATGGGTTGCTCAAATTTCTGCAGAGAAACAACTTTCGTCAGCAGATTTTCAAGGTTATCATCTGATGCAATTTATTTGATCATCACATCGCCACGATGTATGATCGAACGAATCAGATGAATTAGTCGAAGTATATAATTGGATCATTGATGAGACCGTGGTTCCTTAGCCTGTGCTATAGCCTAGCTCAGCTGCTAACAGAACTACTCCTAATCCAATTAGGATTATATAGATCCAAAATGCTTCTATTGCTTGGAAGATTTCCAACTCACTATTCCGTTATTCAAACTAAATATGTATCATTGTTGCGACTTAAAGTCGTCTTTGTCAGTTTGGAAACTTGCAGCGGTGAACCTAGTCACCTCAAGTTCTCATTTCCCCATATTTTATGAAAGCATCCTTAGTTCGTCCAAGACACTCAAGGATGTTCTTTAGATCAATCCAGTGACCATCATCTGGATTGGTCTTATAGCGTCTACATATGCTCAAAGCATATGAGACATCAGATCACATACATTTCAAAAATGTACGAGCTCTGGGAGGGTTGTCAGCAGCTTTCTAGATCTATCCCAGTAGATCTTTATTCCTAGAATAAAGCCTGCTTCTCCCAGGTATCCCATTAATGAAAGTCATGCTTTCACCGATTATTTTATGGGAATGTTATTGCTAAGAAGAAATACATCATAAAACTTATAGGACATTCATTGTCAGTGCGATCCCACTAGCCTTCTTATATACACAAGAATCACCTTCGTTTTGAATGAAATCATATACCATTATGATTACATCAAAACTTTGGTTCCAAGAACACAATGCTTGCTTCAATCCATGAATGGATCGGTTTAACTTGCAAACCTTATTTGCATGTTTTGGAACGACAAAACCGTCAGGATGTTCTTTACATCCTCCAAAAGCTTTCCGTTAAGGAAAGCGGATTTGGCGTCCATCTATCATATTTCATAAACAAAATATGCAGCATTAGCAAGCATTATCCGAATGGATTTAATCATGGCAATAGATAAAAGGTTTCATCGTAATTGACACCATGTCGTTAACGATACCCTTTTTGTATAAGCCTAGCTGTATACATTTATATGTTTCCATCCATGTATGTCTTTCTTGAAGACTTATATAGTACCAATAGGCACAATGCCTTCTGGTACATCAACCAATGTTCAAACTTGGTTGCATACATGGAATCCATTTCGTACTTCATGGCACTTTGCCATAAAAGGAGTCTATACCTTGTATCACTTCCTCATACATAGTCGGTTCATCTTTCTCAATAAGATTAAAATCTACATGAGGTGAGATTAGAAACCCATACCTCTCAGGTTGTTTTTTGACTCTCTGACCTACGTGGTTCTTGTGTATTCGAAGATTATTGGTACAGTTTCATCCCTGATGAACTGTTGGTGTTCCGTGAGGACTCGGTGCCTGGAACAGTATTACTCTGATTTTCATCGAGTTTTACTTTCCTCCCACTTACCACTGCATATAGGAATTCCTCTTAGGAAAACCGCATGGAGAGCAACAATTACATTGTTCTCTTGTGAGTTGTATAAGTACTATACTTTGGTTTCCCTAGGACAACCTACAAATAGGCACTTATCCGATTTGGGTTCTAGTTTGGTACCATCGAAATATTTAGCGTTTGCCCAGCATTCCCAAATCTTCAGGAATGAGAAACCCAGTTTGTTTCCTGTTCATATCTAATATGAAGTTTGTCTAACAGATTTTCATGGAACCTTATTCAAAATAAGTATTGCACTGTTTAATGCGTATCTCGTGAAGGAAATTGGTAGCTCAGAGCGACTCATCATTAACCTTACCATGTCCAACAAAGTTCGATTTCTCTATCCGGACACACCATCAAATTGAGGCGTCCCGGGAGGAGTCCACTGTGAAAGAATACCATACTATTTCAAGTAATCTTGAAACTCATATCTTTAAGTATTTTACACTATGGTCCAACCGTAATGTTTTTAATACTTTTACCGGTCTGTTTTCTTACTTAGTGTCGAAACTCTAAAAGTTCCTGACTTGTGTTTCATAAGATACACATAACTGTAATGCGATGCCACCTCCATAAAGGTTACGAAGTATTCATATCCACCTCTAGCCTACCTAGACATGGGCCCACTTACGTCACTATGAACGAGGGGTAACAGATCGGTGGCACTTGCATTTTTACCAAGTAAAAGGTGTTTTAGGCACTCTGCCTAATAAACTAGATCCGTAGACATCATTTGAATTAGAATCAAATTCGTCCTAGTATCCACTCTTCGAAAGTGTGGATATGCGAGTCTTGTTAATGTGTCATAGTCAACAATGCCACTTTTAAGTCTCAACAGATTTATTCAGTTTGAGCTTTTGTTTGTCATATTATATGTTTGAGATTCATTTATATTCTAAATATAAATTCTGTTATTCACATCTAATGTGCTTATCTCAATATCATCTTTATAAACAAAACACTTAGTGTTCTAGAATATAAATGTATACCCGCAACGGGTTAAACTAGATACAAGATAATGTTCCTAGTCAAACTAGATACATTATAATAGTTTCCTAATTTAAGTACATGCCCAAAAGGCAATTCCAAAACTTAGGTTTCTACAGCCAAAACAGCGACTCTCGTATCGTTTCAAACTCATAGGTCAATCTCATCTGAAGCTAATCTTCTGCTAATCAGCAGATCTCGCACATCAGTACATATATTTATTTACCACATCCAGTATCAAAATCCAATTTTAAACTAGCAGTGGATATATTTATAACAAACATACCTGAAGTTGAAGCCTTGCCCGTCTTCACTTCCTTCATGTCTGCCTTGTCCATACGACAATAACGCTTCCAGTGATCCCGTTTGAAACAGTTTAGGCAGACATCTTGGGATATGTCCTTTGTCTTCCCAGAAGACTGTGACGATTTAGCCTTGCCTTTTTCTTCACACCCCCAGAAGCCTTCGGCCAAGCCTTGGCCTTCTGGGATGTCGAAGTAAGATGCGCCTTGAGCTTCTTGCCCTTTTGTAAGCTCTAGCTCTGTCTCCTTGAGCATAGCCATTAACTCTCCAAGAATTTTCTTATTACAATTAGTACTTCTAAGATCTAAGAATAGATCTATGAAGATCCTTCAATTTCAATATAATACTATAAGGATCTAATCCTTAGTTCTGACGAAGAAATTAAAGAGTCATTGCGGCAAGCATAACAGATTGAGCACTAAAGTTATCATCACCATGAGTCTTCCAAAGCTCATGCTCCACTATTTGCTCAACTCCGGGCTTAGGCCCGAGATGTCACTCTATCAAATAAAGTAACTTCTCGGCTCCCAGGACTATCCTGAGGTTCTATTCCCAATTTGAAAATTGAAGCCGCTTAAAGACATTTTCACCCAGGATTATGTTTTAAACGCTAATCTTTCAGTTATCTTGATTCCAATAGTCAAACTATCCAATCAACGATTTCAGGTACAATCGAATATAATGATTAATATAGTCTAACTATATAATCAACTACTATTTGATTGGTTAAATTCAAATATATTGATTATTATAATCCAATTATATAATCAAATATAAATGAAGTAGTTTGAATACAGTCCAACTGTTTAATTAAAACAACAATTGAAGATTAGTCCAACTAATATATATAAATTTTTAATGACGAAAAAAGAAATGAGCGCGTATTGGCAAGTATATAAACGAAATTTCAAATTTAATACTTGCTTTCCCACTATTTTCCGGCTAGCCTCTAACCCTCAGTGGAGTACTCGGGAAACCTAGTTTCCTAGTGGGCTAGGATTCCGTTAAATAACACACAACTTTGACTTTGGCCAATAAATTGTATGAAACTTAACTAGGTAGATCTATAAGATCAATTGGATCCCATCCAATTCCTAGATCCAGTAGGTGGACCTCCAAGTCCGAAACATATATCAAATATATGCCAATATATCCAATATATTGCCTAACCTTTTCCTCTGAATCAACTAAGCCTTGGCTTTGGCTCAACAAGCTTAATGAAACCAGTTAAGCGTGACCCATTGACAGTGGGAAAGCTTCGTAATCGAGGCCGATGAACAAGAAGTGACATTGACTTTGGCCAACAAATCACAACTTGCCCAAAGCTTTCATGATTCAAACACATCCGCGATGGACAAAGGTCTTGACTTTGGCCAACAAACCAATTCCAATCTTGGATCTTGAGAGAGAATTACTCAATGGAAGGAAAAACGCTTAATATAAAATGAGGGTTTTTGTCGCGATTTGGCAACCAATTTATTATCTTTTATTACGTCTCATCATACACCCTTAAGCATGCATTCTAAAAGCATAATAAGGTGCGAATAAAATAAAATTGATATTCGGATGGATATATAACAAACTTTGTTCCTAGAACAAATCTCTTCATTTCCTCTCTCCCGCTGGCACTATTCATACTTCTACCCAATTACATAAAACTTCTAAAGTAACCTCATTTAAATTGAGGGGAATTGGTGAGAAGAGAAAGACAAAGAGAATATAGATAATAGGCTGGACATGCAGGTCCAATTTAATAAATTCTAAATTTATTACAACAATTTCCAAAATTGCCCCCACCCTTCTAATATCAATCTGATATGCATTATTCATACATACATCCAAGTTTTCACACAAAGCATGTTATCAATCAATCTAATCCAATTAATTAATCTTTGATTAGTGACCATCCAATGTTCAAACAATGATTTGATTTGCCCGAGTCCAACTCGTTTAAGAATAAATACTCAAAGTAAGTATTCTTGAATTATATCGAACTACAATTTTAAATCCAATTTAAATTATATCCAATACTAATTAATATTTAATTCCAAATTAAATAATTACACTTTCAATAGTGCCTTTTGGACATGGATTCCAAATCCAATCTTTATGGGTCTCAAAGGACCAATTAATATCCAAGACTATTCAATTAAAGTCCAATGGGCTTTCAATTAATTCTTAAGGCATGAGCTTTGGCAACTATAGGTCAAACCCAGGATGCCAAGGCCCAATTAGGAATCACCCTATGCCAAAAATCAATTTAGGCCCATTAGGCCCAATTAAAATATTAAAGGCCCAATTATCATATTTGGTCTTCATGGAAATGGTTTTAGGCCCAATTGGATCCAACCAATTATCCTAAACCAAACTTGGCCCAACCAAGCCCATTAAGCCTAAATACAATAAATTAAATTAACCCAGTATTCCAAATTATAAATTAATTCAATTCAACTGTAATTACCATAATTAATTAATTAATCTAATGCTTCCAAAACACTAATTAATTCAATTAATCATGCTCTACATTTCCAATTCATGTCCAACACAAATTGAAGCAAAATCAATCTTATAACATACATCAAGGCTCACGGCAAAGGCATACAAAAATCATTCAATTTGATTTCAATCTAATTAAATCAACATTCAATATTTCTATCATGCCATTTAACACATCCAATTGTTAAATTTCCAAAATTCCACCATGAGTCATCTAAGGTCATATTCGACCAAGCCTATATTTTGGGGAAAAATAATCCTATTAATTTTTCAAAATTCCAACAATGTACAAATTCAATTGAACATCATACAAGCTCAACCAAACCATCAATTTAAGAAAATACATACTCCAAGCATAAATTCCCAAATTAAAGTCCATGAACCCTAGAATTTCAAATCAAACTTAGGAGGCTCTGATACCATTGTAAGTGTTTCTAGAACATGCCAAAATCGTCTATTCATACTTCTACCCAATTACATAAAACTTCTAAAGTAACCTCATTTACATTGAGGGGAATTGGTGAGAAGAGAAATACAAAGAGAATATAGATAATAGGCTGGACACGCAGGTCCAATTTAATAAATTCTAAATTTATTACAACAATTTCCAAAATTGCCCCCACCCTTCTAATATCAATCTGATATGCATTATTCATACATACATCCAAGTTTTCACACAAAGCATGTTATCAATCAATCTAATCCAATTAATTAATCTTTGATTAGTGACCATGCAATGTTCAAACAATGATTTGATTTGCCCGAGTCCAACTCGTTTAAGAATAAATACTCAAAGTAAGTATTCTTGAATTATATCGAACTATAATTTTAAATCCAATTTAAATTATATCCAATACTAATTAATATTTAATTCCAAATTAAATAATTACACTTTCAATAGTGCCTTTTGGACTTGGATTCCAAATCCAATATTTATGGGTCTCAAAGGACCAATTAATATCCAATATTATTCAATTAAAGTCCAATGGGCTTTCAATTAATTCTTAAGGCATGAGCTTTGGCAAATATAGGTCAAACCCAGGATGCCAAGGCCCAATTAGGAATCACCCTATGCCAAAAATCAATTTAGGCCCATTAGGCCCAATTAAAATATTAAAGGCCCAATTATCATATTTGGTCTTCATGGAATTGGTTTTAGGCCCAATTGGATCCAACCAATTATCCAAAACCAAACTTGGCCCAACCAAGCCCATTAAGCCTAAATACAATAAATTAAATTAACCCAGTATTCCAAATTATAAATTAATTCAATTCAACTGTAATTACCATAATTAATTAATTAATCTAATGCTTCCAAAACACTAATTAATTCAATTAATCATGCTCTACATTTCCAATTCATGTCCAACACAAATTGAAGCAAAATCAATCTTATAACATACATCAAGGCTCACAGCAAAGGCATACAAAAATCATTCAATTTGATTTCAATCTAATTAAATCAACATTCAATATTTCTATCATGCCATTTAACACATCGAATTGTTAAATTTCCAAAATTCCACCATGAGTCATCTAAGGTCATATTCGACCAAGCCTATATTTTGGGGAAAAATAATCCTATCAATTTTTCAAAATTCCAACAATGTACAAATTCAATTGAACATCATACAAGCTCAACCAACCATCAATTTAAAAAATACATACTCCAAGCATAAATTCCCAAATTAAAGTCCATGAACCCTAGAATTTCAAATCAAACTTAGGAGGCTCTGATACCATTGTAAGTGTTCCTAGAACATGCCAAAATCGTCTAAGAGTGATTTGTGTGTGACTAAAATCAAAAGAGTTGCGGAAAATATTCACATTGATTGGATGAGTTCAAACTTTTTTATGCATTTCGGTGGAAGCTCAAAGTCCTTCTTGAGTGTTTCCAACACATGGGTGAGTTTCCCTATCACATTGATTCACTCCTTTAAGTGCTAGCTTGAAACAAATTGAAAGAAAAATTGCTCTCCAAGAGAAGCCATGTATTCGGCAATTGAGAGAGTTTTTGAGAGAAGATGAATAGTCACCTTTTGTTTCCAAAACTTAACTTTAAATAATGTGTGATGTGTGATTAATGCCCAACATTAAAGTTGCCAACCACTTCCTGTTGGTTTATTCTAAGGTCCCAAGATCAAATCAAGACATGAAATAATGCGTGAATACATCAACGGAGGTAGCGGAATACTCACATTGATCGGTTATGTCGATTTGAAGACGAATCAAGGCCAAAAACGTACTGCCCTTCACGCCAAACTGCTGGCAGTCCACTGCCCTGCAAAACAGAAATTTGAGTGAAGAAACGGAGCTCCTAGCTTCGTCGGATGGATCCCGTCTCATGGTCGAACCTCCCTACCACCTTCGCAAGACTTGTAAGTGTGCTAGCACTTGAATTTTCACCATGAAAACCCACTCTTGGCTTCCCTTATTCACGCCCAAACTGGTTCAAAACCAGTGAAGAATAGCCACACTTGGGCGTGAGAGAGATGAGAGAATTTGAGAGAAAAATGTGTTTTTTGTGTAATTAATTTTTGTTACCAAAAATCAATTTATATTTATGCCATAATATTCATTAATTAATAATAAATTTATGACACAAATCATGCAATGGCTTAGAGTGTCAAACACTCAATTTCCATGCAATGACATTGAGTGCAATGTACACTATCACCATGCAATGCATTAGAATTAATAATGCATAATATGACATGTGTCATGTGGGCCCCACACGTTTCCAAATGAAAGTGGGCCCACGTGCACTCACGCGTTCGGGTTCGATATTTCCGAAATACCGAGCTTACGTCGCGACGTTAATTAAATCGAATAATTGCGGCTAGCGAAATTATTATTTACGTCGCTAACGAATTAATTCTAAATTAACTCGTTTGCCCGAATTAAAATCTAATTTTAATTCCGCGTCGAAATCTAATTTCGTTTAATATATCGAATATATTAATTTACCGATTAATTCCAAATTAATCGTTATCTCTCTCTAGACGATATTTTATCCTAGATAAAATATCTCTGTAATTAATCCTAGATTAATTTTCTCTCGCTTCTATATAATCCCAGATTATTCAAGAGTGCAAGTTGTGCGTCATCGGTGGATTATCGGGAAGCGACCCATGAGATCCCCGGATAAGCTGGCAGTAAATACGGTCGTCGGAGTATCCGAATCACGTACGTACCAAGTACTACGTTCTACCGATTTACGAGACAAGGTCGACTCCTAGCAAAGCACCAAGTCTACCAAGTTCTCCGGACATATCCATCAAAGAATATCAAAGATCTGTATCAAGCGTAGTATACAATTGTATTGTGCATATCGGCCCAGTATCGGATAGTCACGTGCTAGGGCTGGGGCTGGATAAGTGTCTGCCCCGTCCGAAACACATATCGGATGTCTGGTAACTAGTCTCTATAATCGGATATTCATGACCTGGTCATAATATCACGATTGGATGCGCATCACTGAAGAGCACTAATACCGTATCCTGCGTGACATCATCTCTATTATGACTGGAGTGACACTTCCGTCTTGACATCACATCCAATACACTACGATTCCTGATAAACCCAGAAGAGGTGAACACAGAACCAGTTAAGATCCCCCACCACCAAAACCAAAGTTTACCGATTGTCTTAAGTATTAGCGATGCAAGTCTCAGGTTAAGACTATACACACCTACCTTGATTTCGGCCTCCCATAGACACCTAGTCATAATACCAATGGGATTCCGAAGGGTCTATCCAGAGCGAAGCTGTTCCCCGTACCATCGGTGAAACACGACCTCCTATCGCACTTGCACAAGTATCCAATACTTATATATATGAGAACTATGCCGTTGTGCCCCCACAACGCGCACAAGTGCAATACTAGCCTATTCCGCATTATCGATGTCCAGTCTCGATAATACTACGGCTAGGGATATTTAATGATTAATCCTTCGTGGACTGATACTGTCTCATATCATCTCAATCCAGGAACTAATCATAGGGACCTCTCTTCATTTATATATCTATGGTGATCTAATCACAAAATGAAGAGAGTGCAATTTCCTTGTTACATAGTTAATTTGCTACAACAACACAATGATCTGTGCAAATAGTGACGCTATGGGTCATATTATCCAACAATCTCCCACTTGGCACATAGCCAGTCACTCGAGTGTCCTACACCCGAACTATGTAAGGTTCGCTCAAATTACTGAGGAAAGTTTTTCGTCAGCGGATTTGTTTGTTCGACGCGATTTATAACGATCATCACATCCCACGATGTATGATCCGAACGAATCAGATGATATAGAAGTATATATCTGGATCGTCGATGAGACCTTTAATTCCTTAGCCTGTGCTGACGCCTAGTTCAGCCGCTAACAGAACTTAAATCTAATTAGATTTATTATCGATCCAAATGGCTTCTATTACTGCTTCAAGCTAGCTAGCAATAATCCGCATTTGTTGTTTATTCGACAACAGTTATCTTGCTCGGAATATTCCAGCTCAGTTGTTCCGTTATTCAAACTTTATAGTACCATAGTATTTAATTGTTTGGAAACTTGCAGCAGTGATCCCAGTCACTTCAAGTTCTCCTTCTCCATAGTAAAAGATAGCATCTTTAGTTCTCAGAGATACTATCAGATGTTCTTAACTTCAATCCAGTGACTGTCACTTGGATTGACCTGATTGTGACTCCATATGCTCGAAGCGTATGAGACACCAATACAAGTACATTTTAAATGTACAATTTCCCAGAGAGTGTTAACAACTCCAAATCTATCCCAGTAGATCTTTATTCCTCTAATAAAGGTTGTTACTCCCCAGAATTCTACGGAGAATTTCTTATGAAGAATATCTATGAAAGCCAAGCTTTCACCAATTGCTTTATGGGAATTTCACTGTCAGTGCGCTCTCCCACTAACCTCCTTATATACACAAGAATTATTTCGTTTTGAGTTAAATCATAAACCATTATGATTATTTCAAAACGTCAGTTCCAAGAACCTTATGCTTGCTTCAATCCAAACATGGATTGAATAACCCGCAAACCTGTTTGTCGGTTATATAAAATCGTCAGGATGTTGTAAACATCCTCCAAAAGGTTTCCTTTTCAGGAAAGCGATTTTGATTTATAACTGACATATTTCATAAATGAAATATATAGTTATTTTCAAGCATTTTCAAAATGGATTTACTATGGCAACAGGTAAAAGGTTGAACCGTTATTAACACAATGTTGATAACGATACCTTTCCGTCAAAAGCCTAGCTTGTACGTTGGTATGTTGCCATCCATGTATGTCTTCCTTGAAGATGTTAAATGTACCATAGGCACAATGCCTTATGGTACAACAACTAGTATCCAAACATAGTTGTTATACATGGAATCCATTTCGGACTCATGGCACTTTGCCATAAGGGGAGTCGATACCTCGTATCACTTCCTCATAACGTAGTCGGATGGTACACCTCCATAAGATTGACATCTTTATGAGTTAGATCAGAAACCCATACCCTAGGTTGTTTTCTGACTCTATCCGATCTACTAGTTTTGTGTATTTGAAGATTAATGGTATTTTCATCATAGATGAACGTTTGTGTTCCATTACGGACTTCGTGCCTAGAACAGTATCACTCCGATTTTCATCGAGTATCACTATCCTCCACTACCCACTGCATATCGGTATTCCTCTCAGGAAAACCGCATGGTGAGCAACAATTACATTGTTCTCATGTGGGATTTATAAGTACTATTTTAAGGTTTCCCTTAGGATAACTTATATTGGCACTTATCCAATTTGGGTCCTTAGTTTGGTATCATCCAAACGCTATGCCTCGCATACCCAAATTATCAGGAATGAGAAACCTCGTTTCTTCCCTGTTCATATCCTATATGATATCTGTCAAACAGATTTATATGGAACCTTATTCTAAATAAGTTTTGCACTGTTAATACATATCCTGTTGAAGGAAATTGTAGCTCAGAGCGACTCGTGATAAACCTTTTCATGTCCAACAAAAATTCGGTTTTTCGTTCGGACACACCGTCTAACTTACGTGTCTCGGGAGGAGTCCTCGTATGAAAGAATACCGTACTCTTTCATTTACGTATGAAACTTACTGCTTAAGTATTTTCCATTACGGTTTTACCGTGGCGGAATAATACTACAGCCGATCTGTTTGTCTACTTCGTGTCGAAACTCTAAAGTTTCCGAACTGTGTTCTTCAAAAGAAACACATAACCACAACGTGATGTCACATCCGTTAAGGTCACGAAATATTCATGTTCACATCTAGCCTAGCTAGATATGGGCCCACTTACTTCACCATGAATAGGGCTAACAGATCGGTGGCCCTTTTACTATTACCAAGTAAATAGTATTATTTTAGGTTTTTAACCTAAAAAACTAGATTCGTAGACCTTATTTGAATAGTCAAATCAGTCCTAGTACCCACTCTTAAAAGTGTGGATATACGAGTCTTCTTAATTGTGTCCTAGACAACAATGCCACAAATAAGTCTCTATTGATCAAATCAATTTGAGCTATTTATTTGTCATTTTATATGTTTGAGATTTTTTTATATTCAAAATATAAATCTGTTATTTACATCTAATGTTTTTATCAGTATCATCTTTATATAATAAAACACTTAGTGTTCTATAATATAAAGGTTTTATCCGTATCGGATTAAACACTGATATAGAGATAATGTCTCTAGTCAAACTAGTTACATAATAACATTTCCTAATTTAAGTACATACCCAAAGGTAGTTCCTAAACTTAGGTATCTGCGGTCGAAACAGCGACTTTCGTCCCGTTTCCGATTTGCAGAGAAATCTCGGCTTGAAGCCAGTATCCAGCTCACAGCGGATTCTGAACGTCAATACATATATTTTATGTACCACACTAAGTATTTAAAATCTAATTTTAATACTAGTAGTGAACATAACTTTGACAAATATTTTTAAAGTTAGAGCCTCGCCCTTTCTTTAATTCCTTCGTGTCTTCCATATCCAAATGGTAGTCACTTTGAGATATGTCAATTATCCTTTTCAATATTTCACAAACTTTGGCCAAGCCTTGGGTTTCGGAATATCGAAACGATGTGCACCTTGTGCTACATGCCCAATTGCAAACTTTGACTTTTCTCCACTAGAATAGTCAATTAATTCTCCAAGAATTATTAATTGCAACTTTATACTTTTAAATCTAAAGATAGATTTATTTGTAAGTATATTAATTAAGCACTAAAGTCATCATCACATAAATCTTCCAAAGACTTTATGCTCTACTATTTGCTTAATTATGGGCTTAGTCATAATAAGTTATTTTATCAAATAAATTAACCTATTATTAATTCTCAATTGAAAATTAAATCATTTAAAACATTTAATCCAAGGATTATATATTTTAAATATTCAACCTTTCAATTCTATCTTGATTTTAATAGTCCAACTATTTAATCAATTTTATAAGGTACTATTTATTATAATGATTACAATAATCCAATTATTTAATCAACTATAATTTAATATTGATTACTATAATCCAATTATAAAATCAACTATCATTTTAATTCAATTATATTGATTACTATAATCCAATTATAAAATCAACTATATATTGAATGAGTTTGTATATAGTCCAACTATATATATAATTAAAACAACATAAAATATTAGTCCAACTAATACTTTTAATAATATGACGAGTAAAATAAAATGAGCGTGTTTAGCGAGTATTCGAACGAATGTTGCAAATTCAATACTTGCCTCCCACTATTTTTCGTCGAGCCTCTAACCCTCTGTGGAGTACTCGGGAACCGTGTTTCCTAGTGGGCTAGGATCCTATTAAATAACACACAACCCTGACTTTGGCCAATAAAAAGCTGTATGCTATTTAACTAGGTAGATCTCACAGATCAATTGGATCTCATCCAATTCCTAGATCCGGTTAGGTGGACATCCAAGTCCGAAACATATGTATAATGTCAATGTATCCATTACATTTTCCTAACCCTATCCTCCGAATCATCTAGGCCTTGGCTTTGGCCAAAACACAACCTAATGATTCCAGTTAAGCAGGACCCATTGACGAGGAAAGTTTCGTAATCAATGTCATTGGACAAAAAGTGATCTTGACTTTGGCCAATAAAAATCACGATTTGGACAAGACACCAATATGCAACAAAACTCTCATGATTCAAGTACATCCTTGATTGACAAAGGTCTTGACTTTGGTCAATAAAAACCAATGCCAACTTCGGATCTTGAACAAGAATCATTCAATGGAAGGATATTTGCTTAATATAATTGAGGGATTTTCGCGTGCAAATTGGCTACCAATTTAATTATCTTTGTTAAGGTCTCATCATCATACACCCTTAAACATGCATTCTAAATACATAATAAAGCGAGTATGAAATAAAATAATAATGATATGCGGATGGATACTTAACACATTGATCCTAGATCAAATCTCTCCCTTTCTCACTCAAGCTAGCACTTGTACTACTTCTACCTACCCGTTACACTACACTTCTAAAGAAACCTCATATACATAGAGGGGAATAGGTGAGAAGAGAATACAAAGAGAACGAAGGTGATAAGGCTGGACACGCAGGTCCATTTTAAATCGAATTTATTACAACAATTTCTAAAATTGCCCACCCGACTAATATCCATCCGATATACATTATTCATTCAACACAACCACGTATTCACACACATAAGCATGCTATCAATCAATCTAATCAAATTAATTAATCTGATAATTAAGTGATCATCCAATGTTCAAACAACGATTTGATTTTGTTCGAGTCAAACTCGTTTTTGCGAATAAGTACTTAAAGTACGAATTCATGAATTAAATTAAACTACATCATTAAATCTAATTTAACATGTATTTAATACTAATTCACTATTCAATTCCAAATAAAATATTACACTTTTATTTAATAAACCTTTTACGATTTAAATTCCAAATCTAATCGTAACGCGTCTCAAAGACCGATTAACGTCCAACGTCAATTCAATTAAAGTCCAATGGGCTTTTGATTGATTTCTTAAGGCGTGGACTTTTGGTCAACTCGGGTCAAACCGATAACCAAAGTCCAATCCGGGATTTACCCCATAAGCCCATAAATCAATCTTGGCCCATTAGGCCCAATTGAACATTAAAGTTCATTAGTCGCAATTGGGCTTTATGGTTAAGGTTTTGGGCCCAATTGGATCCAATCCACTTGGCCTAAACCAAACTTGATAAATCAAGCCCAATAGGCCCAATTACAATTTTAAATCTAATTTCCAAATTAGGCCCAATTAATTAAATCCAAAAATCCAATTTTCACAATTTAATTATCAAAAGTGCATTATATGATTAATCAACTAAATCAACATTTTTTAAAACACCAAATTAGTCTTATTAATCATATTCAATTCATTATCACATGTCAAACACACATAATGAAAAATCAAACCCATATTACATGCTTCTAAGTCTCGGCCAAGGAAGGTTATTTTGTCCGATTTGAATTCAATCCGATTAATTACACAATCGACAACGTATTAACTTCCCGAATGATTTCATACACATCCAATGTTCATAAAATCAAAATTACCAAGACATTAAAGGGCATTGTAGATTCGGCCAACATAAGGAATTTAGGGTTTTTGTTCAATTTAAAATTAAATCCAATTCATCATCTTAAATTAACATCATCCTACTCCATACAAACTCATCCAATGAATTAACAATGAAAAATTCCAAGAATTCCAATATCATACATTCGGCCAACACCATCAAATTGGGGAAATTATTCCAAATCAATTTTCGTCAAATTAGTCCAACCAATATGAATTTAAACATGTTATAAGCATACTCAAACAAGCAATTTATTCAAATCATGCTCAACAAACATTTACCCAAATTTTAAGCCCTACATTTTTCATGCTTGCAACATTAGCTCTTGATGCCATTGTTGGTTTATTCTAAGGTCCCAAGATCAAATCAAGACATGAAATAATGCGTGAATACATCAACGGAGGTAGCGGAATACTCACATTGATCGGTTATGTCGATTTGAAGACGAATCAAGGCCAAAAACGTACTGCCATTCACGCCCACTGCATGCAGTCCACTGCCCTGCAAAACAGAAATTTGAGTGAAGAAACGGAGCTCCTAGCTTCGTCGGATGGATCCCGTCTCATGGTCGAACCTCCCTACCACCTTCGCAAGACTTGTAAGTGTGCTAGCACTTGAATTTTCACCATGAAAACCCACTCTTGGCTTCCCTTATTCACGCCCAAACTGGTTCAAAACCAGTGAAGAATAGCCACACTTGGGCGTGAGAGAGATGAGAGAATTTGAGAGAAAAATGTGTTTTTTGTGTAATTAATTTTTGTTACCAAAAATCAATTTATATTTATGCCATAATATTCATTAAATTAATAATAAATTTATGACACAAATCATGCAATGGCTTAGAGTGTCAAACACTCAATTTCCATGCAATGACATTGAGTGCAATGTACACTCACCATGCAATGCATTAGAATTAAATAATGCATAATATGACATGTGTCATGTGGGCCCCACACGTTTCCAAATGAAAGTGGGCCCACGTGCACTCACGCGTTCGGGTTCGATATTTCCGAAATACCGAGCTTACGTCGCGACGTTAATTAAATCGAATAATTGCGGCTAGCGAATTATTATTTACGTCGCTAACGAATTAATTCTAATTAACTCGTTTGCCCGAATTAAAATCTAATTTTAATTCCGCGTCGAAATCTAATTTCGTTTATATATCGAATATATTAATTTACTGATTAATTCCAAATTAATCGTTATCTCTCTCTAGACGATATTTTATCCTAGATAAAATATCTCCGTAATTAATCCTAGATTAATTTTCTCTCTTTCTATATAATCCCAGATTATTCAAGAGTGCGAGTTGTGCGTCATCGGTGGATTATCGGGAAGCGACCCATGAGATCCCCGGATAAGCTGGCAGTAAATACGGTCGTCGGAGTATCCGAATCACGTACGTACCAAGTACTACGTTCTACCGATTTACGAGACAAGGTCGACTCCTAGCAAAGCAAGTCACAAGATCCCAAGTTCTCCGGACATATCCATCAAAGAATATCAAGATCTGTATCAAGCGTAGTATACAATTGTATTGTGCATATCGGCCCAGTATCGGATAGTCACGTGCTAGGGCTGGGGCTGGATAAGTGTCTGCCCCGTCCGAAACACATATCGGATGTCTGGTAACTAGTCTCTATAATCGGATATTCATGACCTGGTCATAATATCACGATTGGATGCGCATCACTGAAGAGCACTAATACCGTATCCTGGTGACATCATCTCCATTATGACTGGAGTGACACTTTCATCTTGACATCACATCCAATACAGTACGATTCCTGATAAACCCAGAAGAGGTGAACACAGAACCAGTTAAGATCCCCCACCACCAAAACCAAAGTTTACCGATTGTCGTAAGTATTAGCGATGCAAGTCTCAGGTTAAGACTATACACACCTACCTTGATTTCGGCCTCCCATAGACACCTAGTCATAATATCAATGGGATTCCGAAGGGTCTATCCAGAGCGAAGCTGTTTCCCGTACCATCGGTGAAACACGACCTCCTATCGCACTTGCACAAGTATCCAATACTTATATATATGAGAACTATGCCATTGTGCCCTCACAACGCGCACAAGTGCAATACTAGCCTATTCCGCATTATCGATGTCCAGTCTCGATAATACTACGGCTAGGGATATTTAATGATTAATCCTTCGTGGACTGATACTGTCTCATATCATCTCAATCCAGGAACTAATCATAGGGACCTCTCTTCATTTATATATAAATGGTGATCTAATCACAAAATGAAGAGAGTGCAATTTCCTTGTTACATAGTTAATTTGCTACAACAACACAATGATCTGTGCAAATAGTGACGCTATGGGTCATATTATCCAACACTTCCATCACCAAAAAGTGACATGTGATGTGGGTCCCACCCATATTTGAATTCCAAATTCAAGTTGGCTTTACACAACACATTTTGGGCCCAGGTTCGTTTAATCCGACTAAACGAATTTTCCTTCGAGACATATTAAATCTAATTTATTAAACAATAATACCTAGCAATTTAATTACGCATGTCTTACGATTAATTCCAAATTAATTCGTTTCGCTTGAATTAAATCTAATTTTCATTCCGCTTTGAAATCCGTTTCATTTAATATATCTATATAGTAATTTTATCCCAATTTAAATAATTAAATAGTAAAATCTAATTTCACTATTAAATTTACTTTACCGATTAATTCTAAATTAATCGCGTTCTCTCTTCTCAGAATTTAATAATCCCAGAAAATTCTAGACGCAATTAATCCCAGATTAATTCTTTCCTCTTTAATTAATCTCAGATTAATTTATTGCCATAATTAATCTCAGATTAATTTTCTCTCATAATTAATCCCAGATTAATTTTCTGTTCGAGTCATATCTCAACGGTGAATCTTTGGGAAGCGACCCAAGAGATCCCTGGATATGTTGGAAGTAAATACGGTCATCGGACTATCCGAATACGTGCATACCCGGTACCACGCTCTCACCGATTTACAAGACATGGTTGGCTTCTAGCAAAGCACCGTGCCTACCCAATTCTCCAGAAATATTATTTAAAGGAATATGTAATCTTTGTTAGGCGTAGTATACATAGTATTGCGTATTACGATCCAGTATCGAATGTCACATGCTAGGCCTGGGGCTGGAATTGTATCTACCCCGTATGAATCATATATCGGATCTCTGGTAACTAGTCTCTATAATTGGATAATCATGACCTTGTCATATTATCCAGATAGTTGTAGCATACAAAAGTACCAGTTCCGTATCCTGCATGATCATCATCTCCATATGACTGAAGTGATACTTCCATCTTGACATCACATCCAATACACTACGATTCTCAGTATAACCAGAAGAGGCATACACAGAACCTGTTAAAGCCCCGGTCGACCAAAACCAAAGCATACTGATTGTCGCCAGTATTAGCGATGCAAGTCTCAAGTTAAGACCAAATACACCTACCCTGATTCGGATTCCCATAGACACATAGTCATACTACCAATGGGATTCCGAGGGGTCTATCTAGAGCGAAGCTGCTTCTGTACTATCGGTAAACACGACCTCCTATTACACTTGCATGAGTATCCAATACCCAATATATGAGAACTATGCCGTTATGCTTCCATAATGCGCACAAGTGCAATACTAGTCTATTCTACATTATCGATGTCCAGTCTCGATAATACTATGACTAGGGATATTTAATGATTAAACCTTACATGTATTAATAATATCTCATATCTTATTAATCCGGTACTAATCATATGGACTTTTATCATTTATATATCCCGATAATCCAATTACAAATGATAAAAGAGTAATTTCCTTTGTCACATAGTTAATTTGTACAACAACGCCATGTTTTGTACAAATAGTGATGCTATGGGTCATAATTGTCCAACAGTAGGTCCATTTGGTCCCCGTGCTAGCTTGATATACTGTAGCAGATTAAATATAATCCGATAGTCCAAATATATACTCCCATATGTAAATTTTATTAATATGATTAATGATATTATTTTATCACACTTTAAACTATATGTTAAATTTAATATATAGTTTTTATAATTATATGATAGTTAATTACATGTTATTTAATTATATATGATATAATTAAATAAAGGTTAAGTTGGTAATTTTCAAATTTTGGTTTTGGAAACCCTTGGATTTACTTTGGAAGTTACACACATTTTAAAAGGTGTTAACCTTTTATTTTTGTAACATCTTTTCCATTGTGGAAATAAATTTGATGTTGCTAAAATTTTTTATTTTGCACATGTACCTTGGTCGAAATTCGTAAAGGGGGAGGGGAAAAGTTTTGTTAATTTTGGAAATTAATAACCCTAAGTATAAAAAGAAAATTTTCTTTTCTTTTTGAAATTTTTTTTCTCATTCCAAACCCTAGCCTCATTCTTCTTGTTCCAACAATTCTCTCAAGTGTTGAGAAAAAACAAAAAACCATAACTAGAACAAAAAAACAAAGGAGAAACATTGTGTGACTTTAATCTCTAAAGTGTTTAGGGATTAGTTTTGTGAGTCTAGCCCACACTGCGCTTTTTTGGGTAAAAAAACAGTCGAATATTTCACTGCTGTTCGGGGGCTATTTTGGGGCTGAAATTTTATCTAAAACAGAAGCAAAATTCAGTCTTGTGTGTTGGTAACATTAGGCCTTTTGGTGAGAAGGGCAGAAAAATTTTTCAAGTCCGATCCGGGTGCCTAACTTGTTTCTGTTGCACTAGGGAAATGGTTCCTACAACTACACAACTTGGCTTATAAACTTCTTTTTTACCGGGCTTCAAGATGACCAACCCAACTTTACATAGAAGTGATTCATTGAGATTATTCGAGTTAAAGTTGTATATATTAGAGGTTGAACATTCTTTGTTAGTTTGTAAGACATAGATACCATTATTCAAAATACCATCTCCATATTTTATTTCATTGAAATAAATAGAACATTCATTACAACTTATTAGGCATGAAAAGCCTTTATTACATAAAGAAGAAATTGAAATGATGTTCTTTACTAGAGAATATACATAAACACAATCTTCTAAGTCTAAAACTAAACCATTCGGAAAACTAATGAATAAGTCCTCACGCACAATGCAGCCAGTTTTACTCCATTACCCATGCGTAAGTCACCTCCCCATGACAGAGTCTCCTACTATTTCTCAGGCCCTGCACATTTTTACACAAGTGAGTCCCACAACCGGTGTCAAGCATCCGAGTAGAAGGTTCAGAGTTTTGAGAATATAGTTCAATCATATACAACATACCTGAATCATTGGGCTTCTTGGCCTCTTGGGCTTCCCTAGCTACCTTGGCTTTCAAGGATCTGCAGTATTTCTTCCAATGACCATTCTTTCCACAAAAGAAAAATTTCCCCTTTCCCTTTTTTTCTTCCCACCTTACCATTGGGCTTTAGGTGATTTGGAGCCTTGGCCTTGCCCTTATTTTTCTTTGGGCCTCGTGGCTTCAGGTCGGTACCCATAAGCATGACAGAGGTTTTAAGCTCCGATTTCAAGTCCTTTTCTACTTGCTTTATCAGATTGTACAATTATGCTAAAGTAGCTTCTTTATTAGAAAGATGAAACTACATAATAAAGTTAGAGAAGTCTTTTGGTAAGAACTGAAGAATTAGATCGTGACCTATCTCATGATCCATCATGAATCCGAGGTTGGCCAATTTTTCAATGTGGCCAATCATCTTAAGCACATGTCCACTAACAGATCCTTCCTTATACCTTGTTTGGAATAAGACACATGACACTTGGAATCTCATGGTATGAACGGAAGTTGCATACAACTCCTTCAAGTGAAAGATGATGGTTTGAGCATCTATATCTTTGTGAGCTTTCTGAAGTTCATCCGACATAGAGCCAAGCATTATGAAATTGGCTTGCTCATCATCATCGACGTGTTTCTTCGAAGCATCAAATGTATTTTGGTCATCGTCTTCTGCGGGTTCAGGGGGAAATGGTCTTTCAAGAACATAAAAAATATTTTCTTGTCGTAAGACAATTTTAAGGTTTCTTAACCAGTCATTGTAATTGTCCCTTTGAGCTTATGCTCATCAAGGATGGAACGAAGTGATATTCTGTTTGCCATTTGAATGTTTGTGAAATATTTTAACCCACATGTTAAGAGAGAATGTTAAAATTAGGAATATGTTTTCATTAATGTTTCATAATAACATGGGTTTTTAATATTAAGAAGTTTCTCCCACTCAATTGTTTTAAAATTTTAAGCAAATCACATCAACTTCAATATGATGGATTTCTTGTGGGCAAGGATCCCATTATCATCATTTCACAACTCCGACTAGGGCTGGTCGTTATAAAATACGATAATTAGGTAGTTTCCTAACCAATTATGATATAAATCACAATTCTTTGATCATTGGGTTGTGCAATCAAACATGCCATATCTTATATTAGTCCTTGTGGACGCCCAATCTTTGCCACTAAGTTATAAGACCATGCCTAAGGGTCGCTGCGTCTTATGACTCAGAAAAGTCAAACCATTGTCAATAGTACGATTTAGGGACAAATTGGTATTGGTCAGTCTGTTAAAGCCTAGTCATGCCAATACGGTTTAAGCCATTTGGGTCTATACTTTACAATGGGAGGCAAATTTTGGACTTAAATTATTATTGAGGATTTTATCATGTTTAAGTGAATAACTATCAAATGTATTCCTCCATTGAAAATTCCCCAGAGGGAGGGTGGAGCGAACTCTCTTAAATACCCTTACCTCTTAGGCTCTTATTACCTTGGTGACAGGAATAAACAATAGATCCTCCAAATTAGTCCAAACTTTAAATATGCTTTATGGTAAGCTTTGAGTAAATGATTATCTAGATGTCTTCACAACTTTTCATTTTGGCTATAAAAAGGTAGTGAGTGAAGGAAGACACCAAATCATTATCTAACTCTAGTAATACATTTGGTTAAATTAACTTTAGTTTGGAATGTTTTATTAACGCCTTGGTCTCACCCCACTTGTATATTTTATAATGTCTTGTATTATAAACAAGTGATTTATATTTATTAGCCTTAAAGGTAATAAATCTCTAAGTTCATCACAAAATAATTACTTAGCTAAGGGATAAGCAATACACTCTCTATTTCCTTAGAAAGTCTCTAGATGCTTGTACCCTAAAATAATCATCCCAATTATAATCATACATAGAATCATCAAGCATATGAGTTTTAATATGTTGGAATTATTTTAGGCATTAAATAACTTTGATTAATATTTAATTATGATATTGCATTTTATTTTAAAAAATGATGCCGCTATCCCTTTCCCCAAGACCCATTTGTTTTGATTATTCTTCAAGCCTAGGCATGTTACTATATATTCTAATATAAAACTCATAAAACATGCAAAGAACATAAACCTAAACATGTTAACTATCACAAGAACTCTAATTAAATAAAGAAAGAAAAAGACTTACTTGAACCGAAGACTCCTCCAGTCCTCTCTCCAATCTAAAAGCTTTTCTCGAACTCAGCAAGCTCTTCCACGTTCCAAAGAGCCACCCAAGTGTGTGGCCTCCAACGGTGCACACACCAAAGCCAAAACTCAACGGCAAGACTACGTCTTGAGTGCATGGGTATTTTGCCATTGGTACTAGCCTAGGCAAATACCTCAAAACTTTTAACTTGAGATTCCTCTAGTCAATTAGACTTAAGGATCCTCAAAATCAGTGGCTTACTCTTTAAACTTTATAGTTGCTCACATATATAAACCCAAGATCTTAAAGGTTTTGTTGTAAAAATTTGTAAGAATTCTTTGGGTTATATAGGTGCTCCAAAGACAAAAAAAATTAATTAAGAATCCGATGTGGGATAAATGCTAATTAAATCTTAGCCATTGGATCTTAATATAGTGGTTAATGAGATTATAAAACCCTAATAAGAGTTTGGGCCGAATTGGAATTCAAAACAAATAAAAAATGCAAATTTTTATTTATTTATTATTTATTTATTTTTCATTTTTCCAATTCCCAAAGTGGCCCTATTGTCATTCACCAATCCATAAGCCACTATGGAACCTCATAAATGATCTGTTCAATAATTAACACATTGAACCATTTATGAACAATTCCTACAGCAATCATATATGCTGTTAAATTTGTACTGTGCACTGTTAACCATTGATTTCGACTTTGTTGTGTGTGACCTTTTGGGTTCCCCTCAAGTTGGACATGAAATGAATCGTGATAATTTAATCGAACATAAATTATCCTCCGATCAGATGGTCGTTCGATTTCAATGACCAATGTTGACATCTAGCAACATGCCAAGGCCCCCAAATGAGAAGGAAAGATATATATGACCGGCGTAAACACACACGTATAACGCAAGCGCACGTATCTTTCAAGTAGTATAAAAATATCAATCCCACGAGGACTTAATTCCTACTTATGTTATTAATTATTGATATTATTTATTTACAGGTATCTAATTATAGGGAGAAGGAAATTGATAGCTTTTGGTTGGTTGAATGTTGATTTTCTAATTAAAATAAAAAAAGACTCAAAAGAAAATACTAAGGAAAATAAAAGAAAAGACTCAAAGATCTATGGTCGTGACTCCACACAATATTATTCTAAAGATGAATTGATTCTCTTACATATGTGTAATAAATCAGTTTGCTAACCAGGAACACACGAAAATATGCAAAAGCCTCTGTCGATAGTCAGATGCAAATACCCAGTATAACCTAATTAAATCATATGTCTACGTCAACTAAATTATCTGGATTCATTAAGATTAAGGTCCAATTATGGCTACCCTCGCCCGACATGTATATGTCTATCCTATAAGGAAATCTATTAAAGGGTTATCTATCCTCAAGGAAGATCGTGGGATATTGAATCTAAGGCTGAAACCTAAAATCCCTATGTCTAGTTCATTTTAAGTTTACCACATCAATCTTATTGGTGATCAGACAACAAGAGGTATTAAGCTTAAGACTCAATAAATAAACTAAAGAATTACCCAATAAATAATTAAATCAATTATTAAGCCTAGTAATATTGTGTTTCATCACTTCCCTAGAATAAAATAAAATGTTGGGGTTAGGGGATCCACTTTTAGAAATCTCAAATTATTATAATATGGAAATTGCCAGTATTATCCAATTAAGTTGAACCAGCCATAAAGGCGGTGTTATTATTTATCCATAAACCAGCCATATAGGCGGTAATTATCTGTCACCTAAAAACCAGCCATATAGGCGGTGTCACATTATTTACATAATTAAAACCAGCCATTAAGGCGGAATAAACTTTTAATTCATATTATTAAATCACAATTTCCATATTATAATTGAAGTGAGATTAATCTACCTTTACTATTTTTATTTAGAAATCTCTCTTATTATAATATATAAATCTGCGTGATATTTACCAACCAGTTATATAGGCGGTATCCTGATTAAGTCAAATTAATAATTAATTACCAACCGACCAACCAGGCGGTATCCTCATTAAGTCAGGTTAAAACCAATTTATAAATAATTACCAACCGAACAATATAGCGGTATCCTTATTAAGTCAGGTTTTAAATAATTTATATATTATAATTAATGGAGATTAATCTAAATTATAAAAGTAAAAAGCTTCACCTTTACCCCAGCAGTAAATTAACTACTGAACATAAAAGAACAAAAATAAAATAAAATTTAATTTTATTACAAAAAGTAAAAGTACATAATTAAAAATACTAAAAGTAAAAATGCTTAATTTAAATTACAAAAATTAAACACACAAGATGCAATCCTTAAAGTCCTTACAAAACTCAAGGAAGGAATGATTTGAATTCTGAAATCGAGCTGAATTTATAGGCGTCAGTAGGGTGTCCGTGCCGCGACGCGAAGCTCACGTCGCGACGCGCGTGATTGTCGACGTGGCAGCTTCTGGTTTGTCGGCTTCAGATTCTTATCTGACACATGGTGATTCCGATAAAGAGATAAGCTGACACATGGCAAGGCAGCTGGGAGCTGAATTATTGAGTTGACGTGGCGAAAGGGATTGTCGGCACCATAGGATTGTGACACGTGGCGCTGTGATTGGTTGATGATGATGTGGCAGTGATATGGCACATTGACTCGGTCAACTGGTGATGTGGGCGATGACGTGGAGTGACATGTGGTGGCACGTGACGATGGCGACTGTCGGCACTGTAGGATGATGACACGTGGCACGGCGCACGTTAGCAGATCGGCTGTGATGGTGACACGTGGCACGGCGCATGATAGTAAAGTCAAACTTCTCATATTCTGTCTTGTGGACCCGGCGCACGTTAGCAAGTCTTGGTGCATGTTAGGCGTCACGACGCCAAGGGTTTGGGAGTCACGACGTGTGAAATGATGAAAATGCCCTTTTGTCCGTTTTCACTATTTTGGCCCCAAATCACTTCCAGAATGTCCTGAAACTTTATTTATCTACAAAATAACACAAAACACATCAAAATATTCACAAATCTCAAGAAACTATACAAAATATTAGGTTAAATGAGTGGAAAATAGTGATACATTTACCACTCATCAATATATATATACCCATTCTCTATGCGATTTACATATGATATAGTCCATCGCCTCACTGTATCCCCACCGTTTGACCTAGGGTATGAAAAATGTCTACCCATATAGTCAAAGGTATGATGTTCATAGTGTCATGAATCGTGCTAACCCAAAAATCTCACATGATTCTTCCGCTGCGGCAACAGTCTCAAGCACTGATCATCACACACATCAACCCGTGAACTGGAATACTACTCTTATAAGAAAATATTATCCGAGAGAATAGCGATTCTCTGTTGTATCTTTACAAACTTCATGTGTTTCAACAAATGACCCAATCATACCCTTATGATCAGATCTTTTGAATCGGGGAAAGAGAATGTCAAAGTTATTTGATCCACACATAAGATTGTAAAGACCTCAAGTCTAAGGACTAGTCATACAATCGATACATGAAAGTTCTCACAGACACATAAGATAAACACTCAATGTGAAAACTTTCGGCAGTCAGTTCGATGGACAGGAGCAACTCATGCATCCATGTGATACACCAAGCAAACGGATCTCCGCTAGTAGTCTATGAGATAGGCTACCCCACTAAACGGCGGATCATATCATCATACTAGTCTCTCCGCTCTGTGAATGCCCAGATTATTCACAAAACTATGACTAGGAATGTTTAAGAGTAATGATTCTCATAAGGCGTGGAAGCCATCATCTTATTACTCCAAGGGCTTTATTACAGTGTTTGATGATTTATATAATCTATGTAAGACACGTATAATAAAGATTGCCATTTTATTAATTAATGAAAATATTACAAATACATGTACATATAGCCCATCTACAAGTTGGGTATAGGGCATATCCCTAACATGATAAACTCAGGCTACTTGCGTAACCTTGACAGCTTTGGCAAGTTCAGGATTCCGCTTTCGCTTGAATTTATCTAGTATCATATATACATTCGTCATAAATAAATTTCTATCGGCTACACCCTTACAGCTTTGGCACGTTCTCGGATGTAGTCATAGAAAAGATATCTATAAACCGTATTGACAAGACCGACCATGTTGTTGGACAATTATGACCCATAGGGTCACTATTTGTACAGATCATGGTGTTGTTGTACAAATTAACTATGTGACAAAGGAGATTGCACTCGTATCATTTGTGATTATATCACCTAGATATATAAATGATAGGAGGTCCCTATGATTTATTCCTGGACGGAGAATGATATGAGACAGTATCAGTCCACGAAGGATAAATCATTAAATATCCATAGTCAGAGTATTATCGAGATTGGACATCGATAAATACGTAAAAGACTAGTATTACACTTGTGCGCGTTGTGAGGGCACAACGACATAGTTCTCATATATTTGGGTATAGGATGCTCATGCAATTATAGTAGGAGGTTGTGTTTTACCGATGGTACGGGAAACAGCTTCGCTCTGGATAAGACCCCCTCGGAATTCCATTGGTAGTATGACTATGTGTCTATGGAAGTCCGAAATCAGGGTAGGTGTATTTGGTCTTAACCTGAGACTTGCATCGCTAATACTTGCGACAATCAATATACTTTGGTTGCGGTCGTTCAGGGCTTTAACAGGTTCTGTGTACGCCAATACTGGGTATATTGAGAATCGTAGTGTGTTGGGTGGGATGTCAAGACGGAAGTGTCACTCCAGTCATATGGAGATGATGGTCACGTAGGATATGGTACTAGTACTTTTAAGTACTGCAGTCATCGGGATAAAATGACAAGGTCATGTTTATCCGATATAGAGACTAGTTACCAGACATCCGACATGTGCTTCGTACGGGGCATACACAATTCCAGCCGCAGGCCTAGCACGTGATCATCCGATATTGGACAGAAATACGCAATACTACGTATACTACGCCTGATATAGATCCTTTATTCCTGTAAGGATATTTCCGGAGAATTGGGCAGGCATGGTGCTTTGCTAGAAGCCAACCTTGTCTTGTAAATCGGTAAAACGTAGTACTTGGTACTTACATGTTCGGAAAGTCCGACGACCGAATTTACTGCCAACATATCAGGGGATCTCATGCGTCGCTTCCCAAAGATTCTCCGATGACGTATGACTCGCACTCTAAATTAATCTGGGATTAATAAGATGAAAGAGAAAATTAATCTGGGATTAATTGAAGAGATATTTTATCTGGGATGAAATATCAATTAAAGAGAGATAACAATTAATTTGGAATTAATCGAAAAATTAATATATTTGATATATTAAATGAAATTGGATTCCGCGAAATTAAAATTAGATTTTAATTCAGGCGAACAAATTAATTTAGAATTAATTCGCTAGCGACGTGAATAGTGACTTCGCTAGGCATAATCATTTAATTGCGTTGCAACGGAAAATTTGTTAATTTTGAATTAGCGAACCCGAGCCCGGGATTGTTTACGAGCGCATTCGCATTTCGAATTCGAGTGCAGCACGCAAGTCAAATCAAGCGTCAAATTGCTAGTCGCATCAAGCGTCAAATCACTTGTCACTTTGAGTGATGTGACTTCACAACTTGTGATTGAGTGATGTGTGTGGTTGGCATTTATGGGTAGACCCGGCCAAGGTTCCGGTTCGGAATCGGAACCGAACCGATTGGAACCGGAAGGTTCCGGTTCCAACCAGTTCCGGTTCCGGAACCGAACAGGAACCTGACCGGTTCGGTTAGGGTCTTACCCTAACCGAACCGGTTGGAACCGAACGGTTCCAGCGGTTCCAACCGGAACCGTACGGTTCCGGTTGGAATCGGAAGTTAAAAAAAAAATTTATTTTCTTGGAACCGTAAGGTTTCACAAGTAAATCTCAATTTTTTTTTATTAATAATAATTACTTTATGAGGTTTAAAATTGCATTACTAAAACATGAATGTCCACCTCCTTTTTATAACCAACTCTTGGTTGTTGACTTATTTATATAAGCGATGTGGGACACAATAGCAAAGTAACAAATATCCCACATCGCTTATATAAAGAAAGCACTAGCCAAGAGTTTGCTATAAAAAATGATTATATGTTAAAAGAATTTTATAAAAAAAAGATTTTATAAAAATGATGTGATAGTATGAAAAAACATTACGATTATAGAATTTTTTCTATTTTTTAAAATTTATTATTAAAAAAAAAAAAAACCGGAAGGGGAACCGTAAACCGAACCGGAACCGACCGGTTCGGTTTACGGTTCCGAACCGGAACCGAACCGGCGGCCAGGTCTATTTGTGGGTATTAATTGCTTTGACTTTTGGAACCAAAATTGAGTATTTGATTTTAGAAATCAATTACCAATTTTAACTTAACACATTTTTCATCTCTCTCGTCCAAAATTCTTCATCTCTCTCACGCCCCTCTTGGGCATTTTTCTGGTTTTATTTTGCTAGGCAGAACCGAATTAGATGGGAAGCAAGAGTGGGATTTTGTGGCAAAATCACAAGTGCTAGCCACACTTACGAGACTTGCGAAGGTAATAGGGAAGTCCACCCATGAGCGGGAAACATTTGACGATGCTTGGAGCTTGTTCAAGGACCTCCAATGGCCGAAAATGAGGAGCAAAATGCAGCCCACTGCCGCACAAACCAGTGAGCAATTTTCAATTTTTGTTGCCTCCCGCGTCGCTCGCTCAACCGCCGATGTGAGTATTCACAACTTCTCGATTTGTACTCGCACTTATTTCATGCTTGTTATTGATCTTGGGACCTTAATAGAAACCAACACATGTAACATGCATCAAATAACATAATTAACATACAACCTTATTAATTAGGGATTTTCCGCAAAAAAATACTTTTACTTTATTTAATCAAATTAAATAAACACATGCATGCATAAAGTAAAGATTAAATAAATATTGAATTTAAAGGCATAATCATATTGAGTGTTCAGAATCATACTCGCACTGATACCATTTTATTGGGGTTTTATAGGGAATACCCGGTAACGCAACGAAACATGGAAAATCAAATTTTACGATTTCAATAATTTTTCTCGGATCAAATAAATAAACTTATTTATTTAATTACCCAATACTTAAAAATTGAATTTTAACTCAAGAAATCGTATTTCTTGAAAATGACCGTTTAACCCCTAAACTTTACATTTTGTTCATTTTAGTCCTCAAATTGTCAAATATAATTATGTATGATTCCAAATCAGTTCTAAAATGATTTTCAAAATGTCCAACACATCAAAAACAAATTACAACAAAATCCCCTATTTTTTGAAAATTGCCGAACAGCCCCAGATTTTCTAGGATTTATAATTGGTCCATTTTTTCCAAACAAGTCATGATCAAATCCAATCAATCACAATTTAAAATACATCATATATACATCATATTAATCCACATATATGAAAAGCCCCAAATTCGGAAGGTTGAAGATCCCTAATTTATAATTTCTTCAAATTGATAAATTACACCAAATTAATTAAATCCAACACTTTAATTCAATCTTTTTACCACACCAAACAAGTCTCACCACCATGAAACAGCTCAAGAACAATTCTAGGTCATCAATGAGTGGCTTAGCAACTCTAGAATGGCACATGATTATCAATAATCAAAAGTGAGCTTTTGAAACCATTTCAAGCTTACTTTATTCATCAAACATGCAAACATCTTCAAGCAGGTTTCCGACCAACTAATTACAAACTAAAAGAGTATAGAAAACATCCTAGCAACACAATTTCTTAGTTGAAAAGTTTAAGAAAAACTTACAAAATCTAAGTATTTTCAAGCTTTTTATTCTTGTTCTTCAACTTTGCTCTGAAATTTCTTTTGTAATATTTGGTGGCTTAACCTAATGAATGAAAAATGAAACAACAAAATTTATACTCTCAATAAAGCCCTTGCCCGAAATTTGAGTATAAAATAATAGTCTAGATATTTTTTTTGTTTCAATTAATTCATTCATCCACTTGTTATAATTGATCATTATAACAATTAATGATTTATAACAAGTCAAACTAAAAAAATAAAATCATTTCCTAAAGTAATCATAACTTAAGATATTTATATTTTTAATTACTTTAATTATATCTATTTTAAATATTCAAATGCATATATATTATTGATATATGTCAATATCACAATTTAAAATTTAATTAATGTGTATTTAATAAATCATTCATTTAATACAAATATACATTAATTAGAAAATGACCATTAGGTCCATTTGCATGTATTTTTCGTTTAACCGTTAAATGACTTATAAGTAATCAATATTATTCATAAAAGTTGCCCTAGTGCTCTACAAGTATATTTCTTGGGCGAGACTCTCTAGATTCACGCATATCCGTCACGAAATCCAATTTCGTATTCATAATTTACCCACCGTAAATTATGATGACCACAGATAAACTCGCTGAATCATACAGGTCGAGGTCTCGACATATGTTTAATTTCATTTGTCACAGGTATCCGGATATCTTTATTATATATATTATATATATATATATATATATATATATGTAAACGTCAAATCTGTATAGGGACAATCCCGTCGGAGTCTCTATTAGCAATCTCTAAAAGAACACTGAGAACTCACTTCTAAAGTGTACCACAGTCTCATGGTTTTTATCTGATTGCTAATCGTATATGGACTACCTATGCTCTCTACACAGAACTGACGGATCCTATCTTGATACACACAGGATATCCAGAGGATCTACCCACACCCAACGAACAGGCGTAGGTCTGATCTAAATAGATTAGTGCGTGACTGCCATCTAAGTGTAGAGATTTCTCATAAACCCACAATGGTATCTCAAGTCAAAGAATCACAAATTCTACTCAACCCGAGAATATTCTTACTGACGTTGATGTACCATCCATTAAGAATCTTCGTGAGTCGTTCCTTTTTTATCCACTATAAACACCTACATGTCTATACGAGTCTCAAAGATTGATGGTTCATTGAGAAACCATTGGAATCCAAAATTCCAGTATACGATATGTATCGGTCTCAACGCTTACTTTACTGACCAAGTAGTGTAAACCTTCACCAGGAACTGTCTAAAAATGACAACGCCATGATAAAACTCAATGTCAGTTGCAATGTTTTTGTAACTGTATCGTAACTAATCATTCTATGGTTAATTACATCTTTACCATATAAAGAGATATATTATATTATAGAAACTACTTATTTTATTCATAATAAAATATTTTCTAAAGTATTTACTGTTGGGGTTTTAAAAGGAATTACGGGTTAGTGCAGCGGAACGCGAAAAACCGATTTTTCCGATTTCAAAATTTTTTCTTGTAACAATTAAATTAAAATATTTATTTAATTATCCAATTTTAAATTCTGAAATTTAATTATGAGAAATCAGATTTTTCATAATTACCAAATGACCCCAAAGTTTTTGCAAATTAATTATTTTGATCCTTAAATATTTAAATACATATTTAATTGATTCCGAATAAACCCAAAATAATTTATACATGTCAAATACATGAATTTATAATAAAATCCAGAAACTTTTCAGATTTTACCGAAACAGTCCAGATTTTCTAGAATTTACGAAACTGCCCAGATTTTTCAATTAATTGCAATTTGGCCCAATTTGTTCAAAACACATCAAGATCAAATCCAATCAATCCCAAATTTGACATACATCAAATATACATCAAATTATTTCATATATATGAAAAGCCCCAAAATTGGAATAGGTTTAGAACCCTAATTTCATAAATTAGTCCAATTACACAATTTACATTAAATTGAATTAATTCAACACTTTAATCCATCAATTACCACACCAATCAAGTCTCACCATTATGAAATTACCCAAGAAAAATTCTAGGTTAATTATGAATGGCTAAGCAACTCTAGAATGGCAACTTTAATTTCAAATTAATTTATTAAGCTTAATTACACTAATAAGCTTTATAAATCAATTATACATGCTAATAACCTCCAACAAGCTTTAAACAAATTTAATTACAAACTCAAAGAATAGAGACATAATCTTAACAACACAATTTGAAGTTAAGAATATTTGAAACAATTTTTCATGTTGAAGGAAATAAAGAAATACTTACTAATTTTCAAAAATGCTTAAGCTTTTCCTTTTGTTTTCCTTCAAATACTCTCCACTCTTCTTTGCAATTTCTGTTTCAAAAATCATCTCCATGTGCGTGAGTTTTGCTCTCTGGAAAATGAATTTTTTTAACAACCTTTGTATATGCTTTTTTTGTAGGCGTTTTATTGGCTTCCAAAATAATAAACAATTAAATTATTTTTGTTTCATTCTCATTAGTCCACATTTTCTACTTTAATAAAGTTAACTACTTTATCTTTAATAAAACAAAAACAACAAATGGACTAATGGAATAAGCCAAGAAAAGCATAAATCATTATTAAAAGATATTTGTAATATTAATTAATTAATTATTTAACAATTAAATAATTAAAATATAAAATAAATATCTCAAATATATGTATTATATTTACAATAAATATCTCAAATACTTATATTAATGGTATATTTTAAATATCACAATTTGATATTTAATTAATGTGTATTTAATCATATCAAATATTAAATACAAATACACATTATTTCGGGAATGATGATCAAGTCCCGATAGCATGTATTTTTAGTTTAACCGTTTAAACAAGTTATAAATAATTATTATTATTCATAACAGTTGCCCTAGTGCTCTAAGAGTATATTTCATTAGTGAGACTCTCTAGATTCAGGCATATCCGTCACGAAATCTAATTTCGTGTCTATAATTCACCCACCCGTAAATTATGACGACCACGGATAAACTCGCTGAATCATACAGGTCGAGGTCACTGCATACATATAATCCCTCTGTCACATGTATCTTGATTATTCCAGAGATATAGATATAAACGTCAAATCTCTATAGGAATAATCTCGTCGACGTATCTATTAGCAATCTCTAAATAACATTCGGAACTCACTTCCGAAGTATACTATGGCCATAGATTTAACAGATTGCTAATCACAAATGGACTACCTATGCTCTGTACACAGAACTGACGGATCCTTTCTTGATACTCACAGGATATCATTAGCATGAGTCCACACCCAACGAACAGGCGGAGGCCTGATCTTAATAGATCGGTGACGTGACTACCATCTAAGTGTGGAGGATAACTCATATATCTACAGTGGTATCTTAAGTCAAAGAATCACCATGCTACTCAACCCGAGAAGATTCCTATTAACGTTGGTGTGCCATCTATTAGGAAATCTTCGGTGAGTCGTTCAGTATTTATCAAATAAACACCTACACGTCTAAATGAGTCTCCCAAGACTCATGGTTCATTGGGATAAACCATCGTACCAAGTCCGATATACGAGATGTACTAGTCTCATCGGATTTTACTAACCGACTCGTGTCAGTAAATCTTGACCAGAAACTTAATTTAAGGATATACCACTTATAGTGACACTTCCCAATGTCAATTACAAGTTATGTTGTAACTGCGCACTACGTTGTAAATCATGGGGTATTTGTCTAAAATATATACATATCACTAAACTAGATTTAGTTTCAATCTAATCGAAATTAGATCAAATACGTATTGTAGGCATTGAATTTTTGCATGTGAAACCCGATGATGAGTCTCAGTTGGAGGCACTACCTTTTAAGTCGCGGAAGCCGCGGGAAACGGACGTCGGAAGGGAGGAGTCAAGAATTGACTCATATTCGGATTAAGTTCACTGGTTTAGCTTCGGGTTACTTGTTGGTTTTCGTTTTTTAAAATTATTCCTGGCCCAAAACACTCATAAATCACCTAACCTCGGCCCAAAATCCCCGCAAGCCCCTTGGCCTTGACCTAAACCCCCCGCAAGCCCACACACTAGCCCACACAAGCTAACCACCCAACCAAAGGCCCACACGCCCACAACAAGGCCCACACGCCCAATCACCCTAAATTACACCCAAATTAAATAAAATATTAAATTAAATATTAATTAGATAATGTATTTGAATTAAATAAAATATTTAAACAATTTACCAATTAAATAAAAACATAATATATTAACTTCCTAACTAAACAAAATCACATACTAATTAAAAGATTATATGCCTAATTAAAATCAATCATAACAAATAAGAAAAATTGACTTCCTAATCTAATAAATTAAATGCCTAATCCTAACCAATCAAATATATTGTATTCCTAATTTGAACCAAATTTGTCCCCCCCTCAATCTAATCTTTTCCTTGTTGGATCCAAATCCAAATCCTTCATTTAATGCCAAATCCTCTCCTTGTGAGACAAGGAGGAGCACTAGCCATTCTCTATATAACAACCATCACCAAAAGCTCTCCCCCTCCCAACACACACGTTTTTTGACAAGAAGTCACAAGCAAAAAACTGCAACAAATCCCTTACAAGTTCACGCATATTACACAAAAAAATAACAAAACTTTCCCTTCATCTCCTTCCCCTACTTGACCGAACAAAACACAGCCCCATAAGCCTCCCTCACATCACCGAAAAATACACCAATACAGCAGCCCTTTGCACGTCAAAAACACAGCCCCATAAGCCTCCCTATATCAGCGAAACAACAGCCTCATAAACCTCCCTGCAGTACCAAAAAACTGCACTCTTATTAGCCCTCAAAGTAGTCCCTAAAATCCCTAAACCAGTAACATAAAAACTGCACTTATAACCCTTAAATAATCACACACAAAATGCACTTAAAACCCACAAAAAACACCCAAAACAGTCCCCTATACACCTGAAACAGTGACCAATAATACGACAGTGAAACTGCGAGGAAACAGCAGCAAAACAGAGTCAAAACAGTAGCTTGAGCAGTGAAACAGCGAGGTAAAACGAATACCAGTGAACCAGAAAAATTGCGGTGCGATAGCCCTTCCGATGGCCGTGAAACGTGAGTTCGAAAGTCGACATAAAAGGTTAGACCTGAGGGTATTTTCCACATTCGTTTTCTGTTTTATTTGTATTATTTATTGAGTATTGATTGCATGATTGTTATGTTGAAATGCATGTTGTGGCCCTTGAGTAGATAAATATGCATGGATTATGAGATATTGTATATTGTGGCTTTGGAATAAAATGAAAGATGTGTCAACTCTCACGGTATATCGGATGGAAACCCGGACATAAATTTCATAGCCGATTCCGAATGGATGATAGTATGATATGTACTCGGGATACAACTCCACGTACCGCTTGAGTAAACGACACTTTCTTTTGTTTTAAATTGCTTTGATTTATTTATTTTTCGTCATTTGAATTCCACACATTATTTGTATGCATGATACAATCGAGCGCATGGGCTTAATAAGTCGGATTAAAGGTCCCTTATTTGAAGGGGTTAAAATCCCTTACCACGATGCTTTGCCGCGCCGGTTGATGTGTGTTCGGTTGGATATAAGATATGTTCAATCAGGCATACTAAGTTTGATGTGATTGCCTTTATTTTTGTATATATGATACAATGGAGCGCATGTGCTTAGTAAGTCAGATTAAAGGTCCCCTATTTGGAGGGGTTAAAATCCTTTACCATAATGCTTTGCCGCGCCGGTTGATGTGTGTTCGGTTGGATATAAGATATGTTCAATTAGGCATACTAAGTTTGATGTGATTGTCTTTATTTTTGTATGTATGATACAATCGAGCGCATGTGTTGGTTTTATTCTAGGTCCCAAGATCAAACAAGACATGAAATAATGAGTGAATACACCAACGGAGGTAGCGGAATACTCACATCGATCGTTTGAGACGATTTGGAGACGAATGAAGCCACTTTGCTCACTTTTTTGGTGGCTCCACTGCAGCAGTCCACTGCTCTCACAAATCAGATTTTGAGCTGAGAAACGGAGCTCCTAGCTTCGTCCGACGGATCCCGGCTCATGGGTGAACCTCCCTACCACCTTCGCAAGTCTCGTAGTGTGCTAGCACTTGCGGTTTTTGCCACAAAAACCCAACTCTTGCTTCCCTTATTCACGCCATTTTTGGCTTCAAAAACCAGTGAGCATTTTCATGCTTTGGGCGTGAGTTTGAAGAGAGAAAAGAGAGAGAAGAAAGTTGTGTAATTGTTGATTAAAAGCTTTTCCAAAAAGCTTTATATATTTTCCAAAAAAAATAATAAAACCAATTACTTAATTGATTTAAATAAAACCAAAAGTAAATGATTTTCCTCCAAACACTATTACACCAACTTACATCACTATTCACATGTCACTTTAATAAAGTGATGTGATGCAAGTCAATCCATCAATCAATCAATCAATCAATCAATCAATCAATCACTCAAAGTGACTTTTGATTTGACGCTTGATGTGACGATTGATTTGACGCTTGATGCGACTTGCGATGCCGCACTTGAATTCGAAATACGAATGCGCTCGCAATCACACTCGGGCTCGGGTTCGCTAATTCCAAATTAACAATTTTTCCGTCGCGTCGTAATTAAATGATTACGCCTAGCGAATTCACTATTCACGTCGCTAACGAATTAATTCTAAATTAATTCGTTCGCCCGAATTAAAATCTAACTTTAATTCCGCGTCGAAATCTAATTTCGTTTATATATCGAATATATTAATTTACCGATTAATTCCAAATTAATCGTTATCTCTCTCTAGACGATATTTTATCCTAGATAAAATATCTCCGTAATTAATCCTAGATTAATTTTATCTCTCTTCTATATAATCCCAGATTATTTAAGAGTGCGAGTTATGCGTCATCGGTGGATTATCGGGAAGCGACCCATGAGATCCCCGGATACGTTGGCAGTAAATACGGTCGTCGGTGTATCCGAATCACGTATGTACAATTTACTACGTTCTACCGATTTACGAGACAAGGTCGACTCCTAGCAAAGCACCAAATCTACCCAATTCTCCGGACATATCCATTTAAGAATATTAAGATCTGTATCAAGCGTAGTATACGATTGTATTGTGCATATCGGCCCAGTATCGGATAGTCAGATGCTAGGGCTGGGGCTGGATAAGTGTCTGCCCCGTCCGAAACACATATCGGATGTCTGGTAACATAGTCTCTATAATCGGATATTCATGACCTGGTCACAATATCCCGATTGGATGCGCATCACTCAAGAGCACTAGTACCGTATCCTGCGTGACATCATCTCCACTATGACTGAAGTGATACTTCCGTCTCGACATCACACCCAATACACTACGACTCTCTGATAAACCCAGAAGTGGTGTACGCAGAACCGGTTAAAGCCCTGTACCACCAAGACCAAAGTCTATCGATTATCGTAAGTATTAGCGATGTAAGTCTCAGGTTAAGACTATACACACCTACCTTGATTTCGGCCTCCCATAGACACATAGTCATAATACCAATGGGATTCCGAGGGGTCTATCCAGAGCGAAGCTGTTTCCCGTACCATCGGTGAAACACGACCTCCTATCGCACTTGCATAAGTATCCGATACTTATATATATGAGAACTATGCCGTTGTGCCCTCACAACGCACACAAGTGCAATACTAGCCTATTCTGCATTATCGATGTCCAGTCTCGATAATACTCCGGCTAGGGATATTTAATGATTAAACCTTCGGGGATTGATACTGTCTCATATCATTCTCAATCCAGGAATTAATCATAGGGACCTCTCTTCATTTATATATCTATGGTGATCTAATCACAAATGATGAGAGTGCAATTTCCTTGTCACATAGTTAATTTGCTACAACAACACAATGATCTGTGCAAATAGTGACGCTATAGGTCATTTTGTCCAACAATCTCCCACTTGGCACATAGCCAGTCACTCAAGTGTCCCCACACCGAACTATGTACGGTTCGCTCAAATTGCTGAGAAAAGGTTTTCGTCAGCGGATTTGTTTGATTATCGTTTGACGCGATTTATACGATCATCACATCGCCACGATGTATGATCCGAACGAATCAGATGATATAGAAGTATATATCTGGATCGTCGATGAGACCTTTAATTCCTTAGCATGTGCTGATGCCTAGCTCAGCTGCTAACAGAACTATATCTAATCTAATTAGATTTATTTTCTATCCAAATGGCTTCTTTTGCTGCCTCAGCTGCAGCAATAATCCGCATTTTTTGTTTATTCGGCAACAATTATCTTGCTCGGAATAATTCCAGCTCACTGTCCCAGTGTTCAAACTTAATAGTACCGTATTATTTAATCGTTTGGAAACTTGCAGCAGTGATCCCAGTCACTACAAGTTCTCATTCTCCATAGTTTAAGATAGCATCTTTAAGTTCTCTGAGATACTAACAGATGTTCTTAACTTCAATCCAGTGACTATCACTTGGATTGACCTGATCGTGACTCCATATGCTCGAAGCGTATGAGACACCAATACAAGTACATTTTAAATGTACAAATTCCCAGAGAGTGTTAACAACTCCAAATCTATCCCACAGTAGATCTTTATTCCTTGAATAAAGGTTGTTACTCCCCAGAATTCTACGGAGAATTTCTATTGAAAGCCAAGCTTTCATCAATTGCTATATGGGAATTTAACTGTCAGTGCGCTCTCCCACTAACCTCCTATATACACAAGAATTATTTCGTTTTGATTCAAATCATAAACTATTATGATTATTTCAAAACGATAGTTCCAAGAACCTTATGCTTGCATTAATCCAAACATGGATCGAATAACCCGCAAACCTTGTTTGTCTATTATACAAAATCGTCAGGATGTTGTAAACATCCTCCAAAAGGTTTCCTTTTCAGGAAAGTGATTTTGATCTATAACTGACACATTTAATAATGAAATACGCAGTTATCAACAAGCATCTTCAAAATGGATTTACCATGGCAACAGGTAAAAGGTTGAACCGTTATTAACACAATGTTGATAGCGATACCTTTCCGTCAAAAGCCCAGCTTTGTACGTTGGTATGTTGCCTTCCATGTATGTCTTCCTTGAAGACGTTTAATGTACCAATAGGCACAATGCCTTGTGGTACAAACTAGTATCCAAAATAGTTGTTATACATGGAATCCATTTCGGATTCATGGCACTTTGCCATAATAGGGAGTCGATACCTCGTATCACTTCCTCAAAACATAGTCGGTTGGTATACCTTCATAAGATTGACATCTTTATGAGGTTAGATCAGAAACCCATACCCTAGGTTGTTTTCTGATTCTATCCGATCTACTCAGTTCTTGTGTATTTGAAGATTAATGGTACAGATTCATTATAGATGAACTGTTTGTGTTCCATTAAGGACTTCGTGCCTTGAACAGTATTACTCCGATTTTCATCGAGTATCACTATCCTCCCACTGACCACTGCATATCGGTATTCCTCTCAGGAAAACCGCATGGTGAGCAACAATCACATTGTTCTCATGTGGGATTTATAAGTACTATACTTATGGTTTCCCTTAGGATAACCTATATTGGCACTTATCCAATTTGGGTCCTTAGTTTGGTATCATCCAAACGTTATGCCTGGCATACCCAATTATCAGGAATGAGAAACCTCGTTTCTTCCCTGTTCATATCCTACATGACATCTGTCAAACAGATTTATATGGAACCTTATTCTAAATAGTTTTGCACTGTTAATACATATCCTATTGAATGAAACAGTAGCTCAGAGCGACTCGTGATAAACCTTATCATGTCCAACAAAATTCGGTTTTAGTTCGGACACACCGTCTAACTGACGTGTCTCGAGAGGAGTCCTCATATGAAAGAATACCGTACTCTTTCATGTACGTATGAAACTTACTGCTTAAGTATTTTCCATTACGGTCTTACCGTGGCGGAATGATACTATAGCCGATCTGTTTATTTACTTCGTGTCGAAACTTTAAAGTTTCCGATTTGTGTTCTTCAAAAGAAACACATAACCATAACGTGATGCCACATCCGTTAAGGTCACGAAATATTCATGTTCACATCTAGCCTAGCTAGATATGGGCCCACTAACTTCACCATGAATAGGGCTAACAGATCGGTGGCACTTATACTATTACCAAGTAAATAGTATTTTAGGTACTTTACCTAATAAACTAGATTCGCAGACCTTATTTGAATAGTCAAATCAGTCCTAGTACCCACTCTTCAAAAGTGTGGATATACGAGTCTCGTTTAATTGTGTCCTAGACAACAATGCCACAAATAAGTCTCTATTGATCAAATCAATTTGAGCTATTTATTTGTCATTTTTATATGTTTGAGATTTTATTATATTCAAAATATAAATTCTGTTATTCACATCTAATGTGTTTATCTCAGTATCATCTTTATATAAAAAACACTTTAGTGTTCTAGAATATAAAGGTTTATCCGCAACGGAATTAAACACTGATATAGAGATAATGTCTCTAGTCAAACTAGTTACATTATAACAGTTCCTAATTTAAGTACATACCCAAAGGGTAGTTCCTAAACTTAGGTATCTACGGTCGAAACAGCGACTTTCGTCCCGTTTCTGATTTGCAGAGAAATCTCGGCTTGAAGTCAGTATCCAGCTCATAGCGGATTCTGAACATCAATACATATATTTATGTACCACACTAAGTATTTAAAATCCAATTTCAATACTAGTAGTGAACATAACTTTGACAAATATTTTAAAGTCAGAGCCTCGCCCTTTCTTTAATTATTCGTGTCTGCCATATCCAAATGGTAGTCACTTTGGGATATGTCAATTATCTTTTCAATATTTCACAAACCTTTGGCCAAGCCTTGGGTTTTAGAATATCGAAATGATGTGCACCTGTGCAACTTGCCCAATTGCAAACTTTGACTTTTCTCCACTAGAATAGTCAATTAATTCTCCAAGAATTATTAATTGCAATTTTAATACCTTTTAAATCTAAAGATAGATTTATTGTCAAGTATATTAAATTAAGCACTAAAGTCATCATCACATAAATCTTCCAAAGATTTTATGCTCTACTATTTGCTTAATTATGGGCTTAGATATAACAAGTTATTTTATCCAATAAAGTAACCTATTATTAATTCCCAATGAAAATTAAATCATTTAAAACATTTAATCCAAGGATTATATATTTTAAATATCCAACTTTTCAATTCTTCTTGATTCATAGTCCAACTATTTAATCAATTTAATAAGGTACTATTTATTAATGATTACAATAATCCAATTATTTAATCAACTATAATTTTAATTCAATTATATGATTACTATAATCAATTTATAAAATCAACTATATATCAAATGAGTTTGTATATAGTCCAACTATATATATATTTAAAACAACATAAAATATTAGTCTAACTAATACTTTTGATTAATATGACGAGTAAAATATAGATGAGCGCGTTTAGCGAGTATTCGAACGAATGTTGCAAATTCAATACTTGCCTCCCACTATTTTTCGTCGAGCCTCTAACCCTCTGTCGAGTACTCGGGAAACCGTGTTTCCTAGTGGGCTAGGATCCCGTTAAATATCACACAATCTTGACTTTGGCCAACAAATTGTATGATAATTAACTAGGTAGATCTCGAAGATCAATTGGATCTCATCCAACTCCTAGATCCAGTAGGTGGACATCCAAGTCCCAAACATATATCTAATATATGCCTATATATCGAATATATACCCTAACCTTTTTCCTCTGAATCAACTAGGCCTTGGCTTTGGCACAACAAACCTAGTGATCCCAGTCAAGCGCGGACCCATTGACATGGAAGCTTCGTAATCAATGTCAATGGACAAGAAGTGGTCTTGACTTTGGCCAACAAACCACAACTTGGACACGACACCGATATGGAACAAAGCCTCGTGATTAAAACACATCTTCGACGGGCAAGGGCTTGACTTTGGCCAACAACCCCTGCCAATCTCGGATCTTGAGCAAGAATCACTCAATGGAAGGAAAATAAACGCTTGATATTTAACGAGGGTTTTTCGCGTGCAAATTGGCTACCAATTTAATTATCTTTGTTAAGGTCTCATCATCATACACCCTTAAACATGCATTCTAAATACATAATAAAGCGAGTATGAAAAAATAAATAATAATGATATGCGGATGGATACTTTACACATTGATCCTAGATCAAATCTCTCACTTTCTCACTCAAGCTAGCACTTGTATTACTTCTACCCGTTACACTACACTTCTAAAGAAACCTCATTTACATGGAGGGGAATAGGTGATAAGAGAATACAAAGAGAATGAAGGTGATAAGGCTGGACACGCAGGTCCAATTTAATAAATCGAATTTATTACAACAATTTCTAAAATTGCCCCACCCGACTAATATCCATCCGATATACATTATTCATACAACACAACCACGTATTCACACACATAAGCATGCTATCAATCAATCTAATCAAATTAATTAATCTGATAATTAAGTGATCATCCAATGTTCAAACAACGATTTGATTTTGTTCGAGTCAAACTCGTTTTTGCGAATAAGTACTCAAAGTACGAATTCATGAATTAAATTAAACTACATCATTAAATCTAATTTAACATGTATTTAATACTAATTCACTATTCAATTCCAAATTAAATATTACACTTTTATTTAATAAACCTTTTACGATTTAAATTCCAAATTTAATCGTAACGCGCCTCAAAGACCGATTAACGTCCAACGTCAATTCAATTAAAGTCCAATGGGCTTTTAATTGATTTCTTAAGGCGTGGACTTTTGGTCAACTCGGGTCAAACCGATAACCAAAGTCCAATCCGGGATTTACCCCATAAGCCCATAAATCAATCTTGGCCCATTAGGCCCAATTAAACTTTAAAGGTTCATTAAGTCGCATTTGGGCTTAACGGAAGTGGCTTTGGGCCCAATTGGATCCAATCCATTTGGCCTAAACCCAACTTGATAAAATCAAGCCCAATAAGCCCAATTACAACATTAAAGTCCAATTTCCAAAATTAGGCCCAATTAATTAAATATACAAAATCCAATTTCATATTCAATTAACCTAAAGTGTATTACATGATTAATCAACTAAATCAATATTTCTAAAACATCATATTAGTCCAATTAATCATGCTCATTATCATTATCATATGTCCAACACATAAATGAAAAATCAAACCCATTTACATGCTTCTTTAGTCTCGGCCAAGGAAGGATTTCACATCCGATTTGGTTTCAATCCAATCAAACCCACAATCGACATTAAATCAGCATCCTAAATGATTTCATACACATCCAATGTCATAAAATCAAAAAATACCAAGACATTAGGGCATAATAGATTCGGCCAAGGTGAAGGTATTAGGGGTTTTTGTTCAATTCAAAATTAATCCAATTAAATCTCAAATCAACATCATCCTACTTCATTACAACTCATCCAATGAATTAATAATGAAAAATCCAAGAATTCCAACACCATTACCATTCAGCCAACTTAACATTAAAATCCAATTTTAATACTAGTAGTGAATATAACTTTGACAAATATTTTAAAGTTAGAGCCTCGCCCTTTCTTAATTCCTTCGTGTCTTCCATATCCAAATGGTAGTCACTTTGGGATATGTCAATTATCCTTTCAATAATTCACAAACCTTTGGCCAAGCCTTGGGTTTCGAAATATCGAAACGATGTGCACTTTGTGCTACATGCCCAATTGCAAACTTTTGACTTTTCACCTCTAGAATAGTCAATTAATTCTCCAAGAATTATTAATTGCAATTTAATACTTTTAAATCTAAAATAGATTTATGATAAGTATATTAATTAAGCACTAAAGTCATCATCACATAAATCTTCCAAAGATTTTATGCTCAACTTATTTGCTTAATTATGGGCCTAGTCATAATAAGTTATTTTATCAAATAAATTAACCTATTATTAATTCCCAATTGAAAATTAAATCATTTAAAACATTTAATCCAAGGATTATATATTCTAAATATTTAACTTTTAAATTCTTTCTTGATTTTAATAGTCCAACTATTTAATCAATTTTAATAAGGTACTATTTATTATAATGATTACAATAATCAAATTATTTAATCAACTATAATTTTAATATTGATTACTATAATCTAATTATAAAATCAACTATCATTTTAATTCAATTATATTGATTACTACAATCCAATTATAAAATCAACTATATATTGAATAAGTTTGTATATAGTCCAACTATATATATTTTTAAAACAACATAAAATATTAGTCCAACTAATACTTTTGATTAATGTGACGAGTGATATTTATTTGAGCGCGTATGGCGAGTAATTGAACGAATGTTGCAAATTCAATACTTGCCTCCCACTATTTTTCGTCGAGCCTCTAACCCTCTGTCGAGTACTCGGGAAACCGTGTTTCCTAGTGGGCTAGGATCCCGTTAAATATCACACAATCTTGACTTTGGCCAACAAATTGTATGATAATTAACTAGGTAGATCTCGAAGATCAATTGGATCTCATCCAACTCCTAGATCCAGTAGGTGGACATCCAAGTCCCAAACATATATCTTATATATGCCTATACATCGAATGTATACCCTAACCTTTTTCCTCTGAATCAACTAGGCCTTGGCTTTGGCACAACAAACCTAGTGATCCCAGAAGTTGCCATTATCCACCATGTCCGGGCGAGCTCCGCCCATAGTTCTCTTTGATGTGGGCTTCACCCCCAGTTTTCTCTTTTAAGTGGGCTTCACCCTCAGTTTTCTAAATCTGGACGCTCTGTGTTTCAGAAGCTTCACCTCTTGTCTGCAGCAGAGTGTTCTGTATATTACTCCATTTCATCATATCCTATTCCACTGGAGTTTTTCTTATTCTCATGTTTTAATTTCCTGCAAAAGAAACATTATATGTATGTATACATGTGTACAAATGATTTCTGGTTGCATGCTCGTTCTTTAGCTTGTGAAAGTGCAGAAGTCGTGATGGTGTGATACAGATAATCTGCTACTGAATTTTAGTCCCGAGATGCTTCTTTCCTTTTCTGCTTTGATCAAAGCCCTGACAAAGCTTCAGTACACAAGAGGAATATGTACGGTGATAATGAGAATCCAAGCTGATACTGATGTGGGCCTCGATCCTAACTGATATTGATGTGGGCCTCGGCCCTAAACTGATACAGATGTGGTGGTCCATTCCCAACTGATACTGATATTGGCCTCGCCCCCAGACTGATACTGATATGGGCCTCGCCCCCAGACTGATACTGCTGATATGGGCCTCGCCCCCAGCTGTTACTAATCTGGGCCTCAGCCCTGTGATTCATTCCTGAAGACTGCTGACATTGTACTGTTGCTGCTTCTGGTTGGCTTGTATTTGACGCTTTCTCTTTTTTTCTGAAACCTATTATTACAAAACAGAACAAACACGAAAAGGAATGCAGGATACGTTACGTGTATGCATGCATACATGAATGAGTTTCCTATCCCGTTGGGTTAGGTCTTCTGCCGGTACTATTGGTGGCTGCTTGGTCTTTTGACAAGTCTGTCCTCTTCCCTAACCAACGGGTATCTATGATAGCTTTCAAGACAAAATGGGGTTAACATGGTGCATGTATACATGAGGTGCAGGTGATGCAAGAAATATATCAACTCATTAAAATTTTCACACAAATCGGCCCACCATCATTTTAGAAGCTTTTGGGCTAACTGTCATAGGAGATAACTCGTCCCAGTTTAAATGGCCCAACGAGTTCACATCTCATGGCAAGGAGCCCAACTAAATCCAAATGGTAATGTTCCGAACACAAGCACAAAGTGGCCCATCAACACTTAGAAGCCTTTGGCCCAATCGTCATAAAATACGTTCTTGTCCCAGTTTAAATGGCCCAACAAGCCCATATCCCATGACAAATGGTCCAAATGGATCCAAATGGCGATGTTCCCAAACACAAGCATAAAAGAAATATAATGCAAACATAAAACAATAATTTCTACAGAATGGCCCATCAACATTTTAGAAGCTTTGGGCCCAATGGTAATAAGGTATGAACTCGCCCCAGTTTAAATGGCCCAGCAAGTTCGCATTTCTGACAATAGTCCAACTGCATCCAAATGAGGATGGTCCACAAGCACATATTCAAGGAAATAATTGTTACTTTAACCACACAAACCCAGTCTATGGGTGGGTTCACAAGAGTGTAGACAAAGGCTCTCATCGGCGAAGGATGGCCCACAACTAGGTCTCCCCAATCAAGGGTTCGAGTGACCAAGTGAGCGCACCCTTTTTTATACACTAAGGTACGTGCCAATGAGCTATGGTATGTGACTGACTGTCAAATGGATTTCCCGTTGTAGATTCCCCAAAGGGAGGGTGGAGCGAGGCTCACTTAAATACCCAAGCCTCCTAGGCTCTTATCGCTTGGTGTCAGGAATAAACAACGAGTCCTCCAAATTAGTCCATCATAATAGGCTACGAGCATATGGCTATCTAGGTGCCTTCACAGCTTTTCCTTCTAGGAAGGTAGTAAATGAAGAAAGACACCAAACCATTACCTAGCCTCAAGATGCCCTTGATTAAACCCTCAGTTTATCCACTATAGACACGGTCAATTAGAACATAAATCCAAACATTACAAGACAATATTTCGGGGCCGATTCTCTATCCCCAGTGGAGTCGCCAGACTGTGGGAACACAGGATCTGGGGCGACGCATGCTGTCCCGGGCTCGCGGCCCGGTCTGGAGTACGGAGTAGCCACGGGGGACTAAACCCGAGAATAATGGAGTCGCCACCCGGTGTGAACCGGGAAAATGAGATTTAAGGCCGCACACACCCCTCGCAAGGGAAGACCTCAAACCGTTGGGTTCGGAATGGTCTCTTACTTATGTCACTTGTAATGAAAGGATTTGCGTAATAATTTAATCAGGCCTAAGTAACACTTATTTCCAAGAGTATCATGCTTCTAAATCCACATGCATGAAATTGTATGTAAGAGTTATGGGAGGCTTCTCTTGTATGAATGAGCTAGGTGGCGAGAGATTTTTGTTGAGGCTGGTGAGGGTTGTGGCGTGATTAATCAGGTGAAGGCTGCGTGGAGGTCTGATGGATGAGTGTTGCTTGTGTTTAGGGCTGTTACGTGAAGGGGGCTAGGGTTTGTCTATTTGAAGAGAGGATTTTAGGGTTCCATTGTCTTATTTCTTTGTTTGTGCCGTGAGAGAGGAGGCTTAGTTGGGAGACCGGATGGCTTGGAAAAGTGTGGTTTATATATAGAAATGCTAGGGCTTCACCTTGTCTCACAAGGAAAGGATTTGATTTTGTGTTGAGTAAGGAAAGTCAAAGATTGAGGGGGGGGGGACAAATTTGGTTTAGATTAGGAAGTCAATATCTTTAATTTGTTATAATTGATTTTAATTAGGCATGACATCTTTTTAATTTAGTATGTGATTTTGTTTAGTTAGGAAGGGATCTTGTGTAGTTGGTGGGTGAATATCTTAATTAAGGAATTAAAATATTTGATTGATTTCAATGTTTATTTTAATTTGGTATGTGATTTTTAGATTTTTTTTGATTTCACCATGTGTTAAATATGTGATTTAAGTAGGCTTGGGCTTGTGGGCCAAGGCTTGGGCGAATTGGGCTTGATGTGAGGCTAGCAGCAAAACCAGATTTACCGACATCGTTCGAACGCTTCCTCGAACGCGGCACGAACGCCCGCAATCTGTTTGCCGTTCGAACGCATACACGAACGCAGCACGAACGAAAACAGTGAACCTTGTTTATTCTGAATTTCGCCTTCCGATGTCCGTTTTTCGTGACCTCCGTGACTAAAAGGTAGTGTCTCCAATTGAGACTCATCATAGGGACTTATATGCAAAAATGCAGTGCCTACACCCATATAGTCATTCTTATCTTTGTACGCATAATAGTGAAAAGCATGTTTATCCCATTGGTTACATCATTTACCTTCGTCTTGGCTCAACGTATCGTATTACAATTCATATATCTATGTCATGATAGCATTTGAGTATTATTTCTTGTGGTATATCGGATGGAAATCCAGACATAAATTCCATAGCTGATTCCGAATGGACGGTATTGCGGTATGTACTTGGGATATAATTCCACGTACCACTTGGAAAAGTGCTCACATGTGTGCTTGTGTGGTTAGTGTGTGTGCCTGTGTCTTTCTGAATATAATATGCCAATGAAGTTGTATGTTCGTTTCTACTTTGATGTACTTTCAAGCATGCAATCTTAGATGTGAAATATATGTAAATTTAGGTATAAGTTTTATCTTGTACATGTGAATTTAGAAGCATAATACTCTTGGAAATAAATGTTACTCAAACTTGATTAATTTATTACATAAATCCTTTCATTACAAGTGACATAAGTAAGGGACCATTCCGAACCCAACGGTTTGAGGTCTTCCCTTGCGAGGGGTGAGTGCGGCCTTAAATCTCATTTTCTCGGTTCACACGGGTGGCGACTCCATTATTCTCCGGTTTAGTCCCCCGTGGCTACTCCGTACTCCCAACTAGGCCGCGAGCCTAGGACAGCATGCGTCGTCCAGTTTTTGTGTCCCACACGTATATAAAAGACAAGACGTGCTACCATAAAATTAGTAATATATGGAAAACATTATTGCTCGTATTCATGAATCGGACACAAATACGATCCGGATTGGCGCTCAGAGCACCAACCCTAACAATTTCTCCCACTTGCTCTAGTGCCCCTCCATGGTATCATATACAAATCCCAATGTGTATCACATGCCCATGGCCCTCAAGAACTCACCTTGCGCTCAAGAGGTAGGCAACAACAAGTAAGCTCGCTATGACATATTGAGTTTGTCCAACTAACACAATCATTTTCCTTAGTAAGCATCATTCATATTTTTGTAGAAACTTAGTTCTACATCAATTTGACTCAAATGCCATATCATAATTGTGCTTCAGCTACTAAGTTGTCTAAGTATTTACGGATCAAATCCAAAATACTATGTAGATAACCACAAACACAATACTAATAACAAAATTCTAATCTACGAGTTCACTATGCAACTTCATAAGTCAATACTTCATAAGTTGCAACTGATTCCGCTCATGTAGTAGAATCATCTGTGACACTCTCACTGCATCTTTTCTGACTCTTTATGACGTAGACTGTCTAACGTCATAACTACACTCAAAACTAATCTGACCCTAATGGTTGATAAATTTATTCTTCATTAATTAGAAACTCGTTCTTAATATCTCAAAGATGATAAAGAACATGTTTCAAGACCCATCTTATGGTCTAGAGGATATCAAAATAACTCGTAACAATTACGATTAAATTGATATCTCTAATCATACTTTAATATAAAATTCATTATGTCATAATCATATGATGCATAAAATTGACTAGACATTCTAATCAATTTCTCTATCGACAAAGGAATCATCTTTTACGAAAGATGAATATTATATACATTAGACACACTAACTGTCAAACAATTAGTCTCACTGTATCCTTTATTAGATCATATCTTATATACGATTAATAGGAGTATCTCACAAGTCTCTTATTTTTATATCGTATACAAAACTTTATATCGAATATAATAGAGACACCACTCCCACTGTTTTCACGGAGAAAAAGACTTAGGTAAACCTTTTACCTTATTAACATCTCATTATTACCTTAATAATGATAATGTCATTATGATGTAAACACTAGAAAGAAATTTGTACGCTCCCATTAACCCTTTTATCTCATATGTATTCTCCATATTTTGATAAAAGCAGACAATCTGACTAATATCAAAATTAGAAAACACAAATTTCCAGAAAGCTCATCCGAGTCTACAATAGGCTCTATAAGCTAATATAGTAAATTGTAATCTTAGAATAATACAAACTCCAGGGCCATTCCAAAATGAACTCTTCAAACTAAGAAATCATAATGGATCTCTTATCTGAAGAAACCATTCAGAAACGCCACTTTGTATTCTTTAGCTAAAATGTACAATTTAATATCATTATTAACCAACATATCTTAAATTATTCAATCAGTGCGACTAGAGACAAGTTTCCTCAGAATCTATAATAGACCGCTGAGTATAAATGTTCTCACTATCATACTATTAAGGTCAAACCTTTAATAAGATCATTGTGCTTTTGCTGCACAATGCACATTTTATGAACGTTTCATAACTAAAGCTCAATCAAGTTCCAACATTGATCGTAGTAAGCTATGAATAATCTTAGATCTATGGTTTAATGTTAATTTCTAGAATCGATATCAAATATCGTTCCCACTATAAGTTATAGGATAACTTTCTTTGATAAGAAAACAACAGAACCATTAAGTATCAAATACTTTGCGAATGATTCTGACATCTTATAGCACTTATATGGAAGTAATTAAAGGGTATTTTCATCTTATTAATTATGTAGTTCCATTTATAGTTTATCACCGTATTTGACTTCAATAAGTAAAGTCTTTTCTATAATAGTCAACATCCAATGTTACACACTAAGTAATAAATAATTTTATTACTCGAGATCGTAGAAAAGATATTTTATTAAATAGAATGCAATATTCCATTAAATAAAATAAATGATAAACTTTTACTCGTACCTCCGAGGAGTAAGTGCAGTTCAATTATATAACTATTATACAAAAGAAAGATTCAAATCTCAAACATTTCAAGATTCGAATTTTCTATTTATACACATCATATACGTAACTGTAGAAACTATAGAACCTAAATTAAAAGGATGAATCAGTGTTACTAGAGCATAACCCCAAGAGTATTGAAACTAATTCGGTAACACTCAATATCCGCCGAATCAAATCGTGTAAGATTCGATTTCTTCCATTAATCAATTCCATCAATATGGAATCGTGGAAGAATAATATTGATGTAAGAATTATATTCTTCGAATAACCTTAGAAATAATTTCCATTAATTAATATGTTTGATCGTATCAAACATCTTTGAACAATTCAAAGACTCACGATGAATTTTAAAGATATAATTTTCAAAACTTCAGATCGAATATCTTTGAACCAGTCAAAATATTATATTCAGAAACACGTAACTAAGTCACAACAGTTCATTGACTAAGTTACGAAGTAAAGAAAACTACCTTAAGCAATTTACAATTCAGTAAATTACATACATCCAATGTATCAATTTAATAAATTTTTCTGGTCCAATGACAGTCATTGGTTAAATGAGATTTAATCACCTTCCTGAATAAAATATTCATTAAATGGATAAGGATATGTGGTGTGATCTCACATCAGACCATCATTTATCATATGTAATAAGTATCCAATACTTAAGTGATAAAATGTCATAAAATAATGTTCTAAGTTATTTACTTAACCGAATATTTTTCTTAAAGTTTATCTATTCGTTAATGACACTACTAGTCGTTTTAAAATATGTAACAACTGTTTACAAAGAACAAGTAACTATCAAATAGTCGCAAGTTTTGATATCAAATATCGAAAAAATCAATCAACAATATTTTAAAAAACTAGACGGGAGATTTGATATCCAATATCTACAGTTGTCATATTGTGAAAATCAATAATTTCTATACACAACTATACGCATCATCTTTCTTTAGCTTTATTATTTACTTTCAAATTATTTACAACATTTGCAAATAATCAAAAAACAAAAAGTGTCTGACACGTGACCTCTGAATGTCACTAAAGCCAAGAAACTTCATTATTAGATAAACAAATACCTAATGGGTTTTCTCAATGCCAGTGAAGAATCTCAAGACATGAACCAATTCATGTCAATCTTTACTGCATAAGAAACTATTATGTCTAGAAGGATTATATCATTATCTATTTTAATCTAGAACCTATTCTAGAAATCTGCAACCATAATTGAAGTTAGAAAACATATATAATATGCATGCAGTGGATAAAAGTTTAATTCTATCAAACTAATAGAATAAGGAACAACATGAGCGACAATTTATATAATATTACACACCGCATAAGTTAAGGATTTTTAACCTAGCAGTGTCTCCCACTACTTTACGTAATACCGTAATCCCCAACGGAAACGAGAATTCAATAATTAAATTGAATTCCATAATGGGAAGTGGACCCCATGAATATATTTAGACTCACAGCTTTAGCACGTGCTCGCCTACGTATATTCATTGGGTAGACAACTCATTGTCCATCACACTCACTGTGACTCTTGGGTTCGGTCTTGATTGTTTCTCGTTATGACAGCTTTGGCACGTTCACAAGGAGGCATATCAAGGTTAAACTTGTCAATGACAAACTCAAGCTACCGATATAGTCCTGACAACTTTGGCTCGTTCAGGATTTCCACTTTCATTTGAATTTGTCTCTTATCATATAAGTTCTACCGGTGTAAATGAACTACCTTCAACCATAACTGCACAACTTTGGCACGTTACAACCATAACATCATGAAAACATTTTTATCCGTATTGACAAGGCGGACGAAGAATCAAGTATTCCTAATACTAGTCACTTTCTTAAAACCTTATTTAAACATGGATTTTCCAACAAGATGTAATTGAATTTATTTAATAAAATTAAATAAACACATGAAAGTATAAATTAATGATTAAATTAAATATTTATTTTAAAGGGCTAATCATATTGCTTGTCCAGGATCAGACTCGCTATGATACCATTTTGTTGGGGTTTTAAAAGGAATTACGGGTTGGCGCAGCGGAACGCGAAAAACCGATTTTTCCGATTTCAAAATTTTTTCTTGTAACAATGAAATAAACATATTTATTTAATTAACCAAATTTAAATTCTGAAATTTAATTATGAGAAATCAGATTTCTCATAATTACCAAATGAACCCAAAGTTTTTGCAAATTAATTATTTTGATCCTCAAATATTTAAATACATATTTAATTGATTCCGAATCAACCCAAAATAATTTATACATGTCAAATACATGAATTTATAATAAAATCCAGAAAATTTTCAGATTTTACCGAAACAGTCCAGATTTTCCAGAATTTACGAAACTGCCCAATGTAGGCATTGCATTTTTGCATGTGAAACTCGATGATGAGTCTCAGTTGGAGGCACTACCTTTTAAGTCGCGGGAGCCGCGGGAAACGAACGTCGGAAGGGAGGAGTCAAGAATTGACTCGTATTCGGATTAAGTTCACTGGTTTAGCTTCGGGTTACTTGTTGGTTTTCAGTTTTAAAAATTATTCCCGGCCCAAAACACTCACAAATCACCTAACCTCGACCCAAAATCCTCGCAAGCCCCTTGGCCTTGACCCAAAACCCCGCAAGCCCACACACCTTGTCCACACAAACCAAACCCACCAACCAAAGGCCCACACGCCCCAACCAAGGCCCACACGCCCATTCACCCTAATACACACCCAAATTAAATCAAATATTAAGTTAAATATTAATTAAATAATGTAATTAAATAAAATAATAATTAAATCATTTACCAAATTAAATAAAACATAAAATAATATCATGCCTAATTTAAACAAATCAAATATGTTATATACCTAAATTAAAAAGATGATATACCTAATTAAAATCAATCATAACAAATAAAAAATATTGACTTCCTAATTTAACAAATAAAATATATTGTATTCCTAATCTAAACCAAATTTGTCCCCCCTCAATCATTGACTTTCCTTGCTCAACACAAAATCAAATCCCTTCCTTGTGAGACAAGGTGAAGCCCTAGCCCTTCTCTATATAAACCACACTTTTCCAAGGCATTCCCTCCTAGTTGACGCCCATCACAAGAAATAAAGAAGCAAAGAATTTCCAACCCCCTCTCCAAGCTCTCCATTCACGCCAATCACAAGAATAAGTAACAAAAAATATTCTTTTCATCTCCTCCACTCCATAGCCGAACACATCACCCTCCTCAACCCCTCCATAACCGAAAATAACAAGCCTTTATATCCTCCTAAAGCCACCAAAACCAGCCCTATACAGCAGCCCTACATCACCGAAAATTACAACCAAAAACCGAACTGTAGTGAACAGAAAAACTGAACTGTTTTACACGCCCAAACAGCAGTAATTTAACCCCTAAAACAGCAGCAAAATCCACTTAAAACATTCCCTAAAAATCCTTAAAGCAGTAACATAAAAAAACTGCACTCAAAGCTTCCTTAAAACCGCAAAAACAGCAACCCAAACCCACCTAAAAAATGCAAAAACAGTCCACTAATAGACCTGAAACAATGAGCAGAAGATACAGAGAAGACATGAGCAAAACGGAGACCGAACAACAAGCAAAACAGCAAAACAATGAGCTAAGACGCTAAACCAGTGAACCGGAGAAGTTGAGGAGCTTTACCCTTCCGATCTCCGTGAAACGCAAGTCCGAAAGTCGGAAAAAAAGGTTAAACCTGAGGGTATTTTCCACATTCATTTTCTGTTTTATTTTTATTATTTATTGAATATTGTTCACATGATTGTTATGCTAAAATGCATGTTGTGGCCTTGAGTAGATAGATAATATGCATGTATCATGAAATATTGTATGTTGTGGACTTGGAATAAAATAAAAGATGTGTCAACTCTCGCGGTATATCGGATGGAAACCCGAACATAAATTTCATAGCCGATTCCGAATGGACGGTAATATGATCTATACTCGGGATACAACTCCATGTACCGCTTGAGTAAACGGCACCCTCTTTTGTTTTATGTTGTTTTGGTTTATTTATTTTTCATCATTTGAATTCTGCATGTTACTTGTTTATGCATGATTCAATCGAGCGCATGGGCTTAGTAAGTGCGATCAAAGGTCCTCAATTTGGAGGGGTTTTAAAATCCTTTACCACGATGCTTTGCCGTGCCGGTTGATGTTGTTAGACATTATGTCCCATAGCGTCACTGTTTGTAAATGATATTGTATTATTGTACAAAATTAACTATGTGATAATGAAATTGCCTTTTGCCGTTTTGTAATATTATTACTTTGATATATAAATGGTGAAAGTCCATATGATTAATACCGGATTGAGATGATATGAGACAGTATCAATCCATAAAGGTTTAATCATTAAATATCCCTAGTCGGAGTATTATCGAGATCGGACATCGATAATGCGGAATAGACTAGTATTGCGCTTGTGCACGTTGTGAGGGCACAACGGCATAGTTCTCATATATTTAAGTATTGGATACTTATGCAAGTGCGATAGGAGGTTGTGTTTTACCGATGGTACGGAAAACAGCTTCGCTCTGGATAGACCCCGCGGAATCCCATTGGTAGTATGTCTGCGTGTCTATGGGAGGCCGCATCAGGGTAGGTGTATATGGTCTTAACCTGAGACTTACATCGCTAGTACTTGCGACAATCGGTAAACTTTGGTTTTGGTGGTTGGGGACCTTAACTGGTTCTGTGTACACCTCTTCTGGGTTTATCGAGAATCGTAGTGTACTGGATGTGATGTCGAGATGGAAGTATCACTTCAGACATATGGAGGTGATGATCACGCAGGACACGAAACTAGTACTCTATAAAAGGTTGCAACCGTCGGGACAATATGACCAGGTCAGGATTGTCCGATTTAAAGAGACTAGTTGCTTGATGTCCGATATATGTTTCGTACGGGGCAGACACATTTCCAGCCCCAGGCCTAACATGTGATCGTCCGATACTGGATCGATGTACGCAATACTACGGTATACTACGCTTGATATAGATCTAATATTCCAGTAAGAATATTTCTGGAGAATTGGGTAGGCATGGCGCTTTGCTAGAAGCCAACCTTGTCTTGTGAATCGGTAAGAACGTAGTACGAGGTACGTACGTGTTCGGATTATCCGACGACCGTATTTACTGCCAACATATCCGGAGATCTCTTGGGTCGCTTCCTGAAGATTCACCTATGATATTTGATTCAGACTTAATTAATCTTGGATAATTGCGGAGAACGAGAAACTTTATCTTGGATAAAGTGCCTTATTTAGAGAGAGAACGATTAATTTAGAATTAATCGATAAAATTATTATATTCGATATAATAATCGAAATTCGATTTCGACGCGAAATTAAAATTAGATTTTAATTCGGGCAAACGAGTTAATTTAGAATTAATTCGTTAGCGACGTAAATAATAATTTCGCTAGGCGCAATTATTTATTTAAATTTGATTTAATTAACATCGCGACGTAAGTTCGGTATTTCGGAAATATCGAACCCGAACGCGTGAGTGCACGTGGGCCCACTTTCATTTGGAAACGTGTGGGGCCCACATGACACATGTCATTATATGCATTATTTAATTGTTAATACATTGCATGGTGATAGTGTACAATACACTCAATGGTTTTGCATGGAGTTTGAGTGTTTGACACTCTAAGCCATTGCATGATTTGTGTCATAAGTTTATTATTAATTTAATAAATATTATGGCATAAATATAAATTGATTTTTGTCACAAAGATCAAGACAACTCTCCTCTCTCTCTCACAATGCCGTGACTTCCATTAGGGCAAAGAAGATTTGATTTTCTTTTCTCCATTTGCTAGCACATTGAAGGATCAAAGGAGGTGATAGGGAACCATCAAAGAGCTTGGAATACACAAAGCTTGGAGCTTCAACTCTTCTTCCTCCCTTGGCCGAAACTTGAAGCTTGGAGATTCAAAGATTTTCTTCATCACTTCTCATCACAAAAGCTTTGTACACAAAGCTTGGAGCTTCAACTCTTCTTCCTCCCTTGGCCGAAACTTGAAGCTTGGAGATTCAAAGATTTTCTTCATCACTTCTCATCACAAAAGCTTTGTAAGTATGATTCCGCCATACTTCATCTTTTAATATATATTCATTGTTGTATTTCATATGCTTAATCTTTCCTTGGGACATATAATAGAAACCAACAATGGTATCATAGCCATGGTTAAGCATGAAATACTTTAGGTTAAAATTTGGGTAAAATTGATTGAAGCATGTTCTTGTGAAATTTGATTAATGAGTATGCTTACATGTATATAGAATGATGTTATATGGAATCAATTTTGAGAAAAATGCATTGGATGATTTTTCCCCAAAAATGTAACCTTGGCCGAATGGGTATGAACATTGGATGTATTGTTGGAATTTTTTGTGTACAAGATCATTGGATGACTTAAAACGTATACGGGACGTAGATTAGTTATTCAATCGGATTGAAAAACAAATCGACACAAAAATTCTCACTTGGCCGAATGATAATGGACATGAAAATGGACTTGATTTTTGTTCAAATTAATGTTGGACATATGTTTTGAACAATAGATGATTAATAAATTAAATGGGTATTTTTGAAATATTTGGTTTAATATATTAATCTTGGTTTTACACTTTAATTAATTGGACTTTAATGTTTGGAATATTAAAATTTAATTAATGGGCTTAATTGGTGAATTGGGCTTTTAATATTGTATTTGGGCATAATGGGCTTGGGTGGACCAAGTAGATTGGGGATTGGATCCAATTGGGCCTAAATCACTCCATTAAGTCCAAATATAATATAATGGGCTTTAAAAATTTAATTGGGCCTTATGGGCTTAAAATTGGTTTTATGGCATTTAAGGGTGATTCCTTATTTGGGCTTGGTAATTGGGTTTGACCCACATTGACCAAAGCCCAAGCCTTAATAAATCAATTGAAAGCCCATTTGACTTGAATTAAATTTAACATTGGATGTTAGTTGGGCTTTGAGACCCAATAGGATTAGATTTAGAATCTAAGTCTTTAAAGCACATTAAAAGTGTAAACATTTAATTTGGAATTAAATAATTGAATTAGTATTGAATACGAATTAAATTAGATTTAATAAGTAGTTCGATATAATTCGCGAATTCGTACCTTATGTACTTATTCTCAATCGAGTTGGACTCGCGCAAAATCAAACCGTTGTTTGAACATTGGATGATCACTTAAACATAGACTAATTAATTGGATTAGATTGGTTGTAAAAAGCATGTCTTGTTTGAATACATATGTATGTGATGAATGAATAGTGTATATCGGATGGATATTAGAAGGGAAATGGTAATTTTAGAAATTATTGTAAATTTGGAATTAATAAATTGGACCTGCGTGTCCAGCCTTATCTCTTTATCTCTTTGTATTCTCTTCTCACCTAATTCCCCTCAATGTAAATGAGGTTTCTCTTATTGTATTATGTAATTGGGTAAGAGTAGAATAGTGCTAGTGGGGAGAGGAAAGGGAGTGATTTGTTCTAGGAACAAGTTGTTTATATATCCATCCGCATATCACTATTAATTTACTTTACGCGCTTTATGATGTTTTAGAAGCATGCTTAAGGGTGTATGATGATGAGACCTAACAAAGATAAATAAATTGGTTGCCAATTACTCGAAAAATCCCTCAATTTATATTAAGCAAATATCCTTCCATTGAATGATTCTTGTTCAAGATCCGAAGTTGGCATTGGTTGTTTTTGACCAAAGTCAAGACCTTTGTCAATCAAGGATGCACTTGAATCATGAGAGTTTTGTTGCATATCGGTGTCTTGTCCAAATCGTGATTTTTATTGGCCAAAGTCAAGATCACTTTTTGTCCAATGACATTGATTACGAAACTTTCCTCGTCAATGGGTCCCGCTTAACTGGAATCATTAGGTTTGTTTTTGGCCAAAGCCAAGGCCTAGATGATTCGGAGGATAGGGTTAGGAAAATGTAATGGATACATTGACATTATAGATATGTTCGGACTTGGATGTCCACCTAACCGGATCTAGGAATTGGATGAGATCCAATTGATCATAGAGATCTACCTAAGTTAAATAGCATACAGCTTTTATTGACCAAAGTCAAGGTTGTGTGTTATTTAACGGGATCCTAGCCCACTAGGAAATTTGATTTCCCGAGTTCTCTACAGAGGGTTAGAGACTTGAAGAAAATAGTGGGAGGCTATTATTGAATTTGCAATTTCATTCAGATACTTAGCCTTACGCGTCTTTCAAAATTATTTCGTCAATATTTTAATAATTAGTTGGACTAATATATTGTTATTTTGCTTGTAACAGTTTGACTGTACCCATAACATCGTTGACTTTATAGTTGGACTATAGTTGTCAAGATGACTGGCAAGGGTAATGTCCGCGACATAATCATGGGCGATAAGTCTTCAAAGGGACAAACTTTGCCGACTGGGAAATGAACCTCAAGATAGTGCTTGGGGCTGAGAGGGTGCTGTATACTATTCAGAGACCTCTCCCGCCTAAACCCACTGAGCCACTGGAGCTAGAGTTTTGGAAGACTCATAGTGACGATTGTGACCAAGCTCAGTCAGTTATGCTAGCTGCAATGACCCAGCATTTCAGACGCCAGAACAGGGACTTGGATCCCTATAACATGATGGCAAGATTGCGTGATCTCCACCGCACCAACAAGCGGATGGAGAGGTACGAGCTAGTAAGGAAACTCTTCCGCTCCCGGATGACAGACGGCGCATCAGTTGAGGCCCACGAGACTCAAATGATCGCTGACATAGATGAGTTAGCCAAGATGGGCATTGTCTTAGAGGCAGAGCTGACGATTGATGTGCAATTACAATCGCTACCCGATACTTGGAAACAAATCATCATCAACTATAAGTTGATGGACACTGACGACACTCTTGGAGAGTTGTTGTCCGTGCTGAAGGAGTCCGAAAAGGAACTCCTAAAGGGGAGCAAGCGTGAGGCGCATTATGCATCGACCTCTCATGCGCCAAGGGCTGGGCCCAAGGCAATTGGAGGTGCGAGGAAGAAGAAGTTCAAGAACAAGGGCAAAGGCAAGTTGACAGTGGCTTCAAGGAAGCCAAAGGATAAATCTCGCGACATCTGCCTCAACTGCGGCAAGAGGGGTCACTGGAAACGTGACTGCCGAATGGGCAAAGGGCAGAGGGAGGATATCAAGGCTGGCAAGGCTATCGCCTCTGGTATGTTTGTTATTGAGATAAATATGAATACTTCTAGTTTTAAAAATTGGATTTTTGATTCTGGTTGTGGTGCTCGTATTTGTACTGATGTGCAGGATCTGCAGATAGCAGGGTGCTGGCATCGGGGGAGATGGATCTACGGGTCAGAAACGGAACACCAGTTGCTGTTTTGGCCGTAGGGACTTTTTTTTAGAACTGCCTCAGGGCATGTACTTAAACTTTTGAACTGTTATTTTGTACCTAGTTTAACTAGGAATATTATATCTGTATCCTTGTTAACCCAGCAGGGTTACACTTTGTATTTAGAAACACTGGTGTGTTATTTATATAAAAATGATGCAGAAATTTGCACAGCTGTTGCAAATAACGGTCTTTATATTTTGAATATAAATGAATCTCCTAAAATGACAAACAAAAGGCTCAAAAGGAGTATCTAAAAGATGAAGCTTTATGTGGCATTGTCGTCTAGGACACATCAACAAGACTCGCATATCCACACTTTCGAAGAGTGGGTACTTGGACGAATTTGATCCCAATTCATATGACGTCTGCGACTTGTCTTTTAGGTAAAATGCCTAAATCACCTTTTAGCGGTAAAGGTGAACGTGCCACAGAACTGTTGGCTCTCGTTCATACTGACGTATGCGGGCCCATGTTTAGCCAGGCTAGAGGTGGATTTCACTACTTCGTAACCTTCACAGATGATGCATCTCGTTACGGTTATGTGTATCTTATGAGACACAAGTCGGAAACTTTTGAAAATTCAAAGAGTTTCGACACGAAGTGGAGAAACAAACAGGGAAGAGTATTAAGACATTACGGTCAGACCGTGGTGGCGAATACTTAAGTTATGAGTTTCAAGATTACTTGAAAGAATATGGTATTCTTTCACAGTGGACTCCTCCTGGAACACCGCAATTAAACGGTGTGTCCGAACGGAGAAACCCCGCACCTTGTTAGACATGGTAAGGTCAATGATGAGTCGCACTGAGCTACCAATATCCTTCTGGGGATACGCATTAAACAGTGCTATACTTATTTTGAATAAGGTACCGTCGAAGTCTGTTGAACGACTCCATATGAGATATGGACAGGAAGGAAACCATGTTTCTCTTTCCTGAAGATTTGGGGATGCTGGGCATATGTTAAACGTTGGAAGTACCAACTTGACCCAAAAATCTGATAAATGCCTTTTCGTAGGATATCCTAGGGAAACCAAAGTATATTACTTCTATCACCCACAAGAGAACAAAGTATTGTTGCTCTACAAGCATTTTTCTTGAGAAGGATTTTATAAATGCAGTGGTAAGTGGGAGGAAGTAGAACTCGATGAAGATCGTAGTGATACTGTTCCTGGCAATGAATCAACGACGGAACAAGAACAGACCTCCGGGATGAGTCTGTACCACAAACTTCACATACACAAGGACCGCGTAGGTCGGAGAGAGTCAGAACAGTACCTGAGAGGTACAGGTTCCTGATCTCACCTCATGTAGATATAATCTTATTGAGGATAATGAGCCGCTACGTATGAGGAAGCGAAATACAAAATATCGATTCCGCTTTATGGCAAGAAGCCATGAAGTCGAGATGGATTCCATGTACGCCAACCAAGTTTGGACACTGGTTGATG